>JACJUY010001144.1:76272-114331 GCA_014220935.1 Platorchestia sp. MABIK
AACCGAAAAAAGATGGTCCGTAACAGAACAAAAACCTATGTTATTTCAACAAAAAGGAAGCCTACCTAACCCTTAGCTCGGGCTCTCACATAGTCCCCCTGGGAGCGCTAATTCCCATAGATACAATAGTGTATCCCCCTGAGGGGGAAGTGCACAAAAACTATCCAAGAAATTCAATAGGAAAAAACTGTGAAAAGTTGAAGTAGGTATATTGATTTTAAGCATTAAAATGATATGGAAAATATTTGCACTTGTTATAAAATCAATTTTTTGGAAGAGGATCGCGCGCACTGACAGCTGTGAAAAGAAACCACAATTGTGTTCAGCTATAATTCAGCTTTCGCGGGCATCTGAACTCAAAATGGAAATAATTCATTCAACGCCTCTAATTTGTAAGCCACTTGATACAATGCCGATCTAATACTAAAATAAGGCAATTCAGCAGCCCCAATACACCATGAATTCCGAAATTGTCCAAGTAATAAATATCCCAACTTAGAATTACGTACAAAATCCTCTGATTTTTCATTAAAACAATCAGAACAGGTGATAATCATATTATCAATGTGGTTATCAAAAGCAAATTGATGATCCAAAGCAAAAAACCGGTGCGCCTTTTCAAATGAATTAACCAAAAGAAACGTTAATGCAAAAATACTCTTAACGCCAAATATACGCGTTGAATGAAAAAGAGCGCGTGATACACTGGCATGTCTGGCGCAGCCGCGCTCTGCCTAGCGGCCACGACACGCAAGCGGGCTATGCTTGCTGGTGAACGGGTCTTTGACCTGCGCGAGGTGACGCTTGCAACAGTCTTATCAATTAGTAAAGTCAATGCTGCTCAATTAAATGTTAAAGATCTAACACAAAAATAAAAGCAAATGCTACATGAGAAGCCGAATGAGCCTATAAAATATAAAAAGACACACGACATAAAATTGAAGCACTGTTGATGTAATAGACGTATCAAGCATTCACAACGCAAAGAATTTGACACGAATTTCTTAATACATCCGAGCGCTATCGGCCACAACGGGAAGTAACGCAGCCGTAGCAGGACGCATTCACAGACTCTACAACCGAAGTTAAGCACTGACTGGGAATTTTTACTGCAAGTGTAGACATTTTGAGTGTCCAACAGACCATCTGACTGAAATATGAACTAGTTACTACTGAACATATTCGTAAGTGTTACTTCCTTCTGTTGGTTACTCAAGACATATCAGCACTTTTTCAAAAAGGAATTGTCTTAACGCCTGAAAAGCAGCATGGTACTACACTAATACATAGGCAGTTGCAGTCACCATGGGAATCGTCAGCAGGACCCAGCCTTTGACGAATGAGAAAGGAATACAAATTGCTTGCTCGCTCATAAACGAGCGGAACAAGCACGTTTAGCAAGAATAATTCCTCACGAATTTCAGACCACACAAAATTTCCTGCGATTTCCAAGCAAGCATTCAGCTTCGTAACCATACAATTTTCACTGTGTAATAAACTCTAAGTTTAAAGCGTTTAAAAAGGCATACAGCGCTCTGTGCTCAACAAGCGCAAACTTCACCGTACCGAACACCTATGAAACTCCTCGTGCAGAACAAGCACGAAATTTACCGAGATTAATAAGCATGAGCCTGACTGCTAGCGAGGCACGAAAAGCTTTGCATGACAGGCAGGCAGGGAGGCAGGCACTCACCGCAAAGCACTAGTGAGCACACGAAGTCCCCTCACCAAGTGCGTCTGACCCGTCAAGGTAAGGCACACAGCAGCAGCCCCGGCGGGTCGTCGTTAAAGGGAGAGCGTGAGCGCAAGGAAGCCACGAATAACGGAGAGAAGAAAGGGCACATACAGACAGAGACAACACTCCGTAAATGGGGCAAGTCGCACAACGTAACAGTTTGTACCTAAAGCGCCGAGCAAACAATCTCACGGAAAATTGTTCCACGCTGTTGGCAACAAAAGAAAAACTATTGTTACTAGCGCTTTCTCTTCTTCATGGACTGATTGAGTATAGAGAAGACATTCAAAAGCAGAATAAATCGTTAGAACTGCCTACTCAATGGAAATTATGCCAAAAATCAGAAGAAAAATGTACGAAAATATGTTAGTATTGAAAAATTATGCGCTTCTCAAGAACACACAGAGAGAAAATACAACTGAAGATCATCCGAGCTAAACTTTCAAGAGAAACTAGCACGTTTGAATGACCTAGAGGAGAACTACGAAAAAATGCAAGCTAATAAAGTTACAAAGACTGCCTCAAGCGAAGAAAATTCGAGGTGACAAATCAAAAAGAGAAAGAACACGCTCCACGCTAAAAAGGATGATGATTCTGCTATAAATGAAGAAATAAGCACTGCATTAAATAAGATTGTAGTGCTTTTAGCAACTTTTTAGCTAAATTTTATTTCTACCAACATGAATAAATTTCGGCTCCGGTAGTCAAGTCGTAATTTCTTGAGCTCACCTCAGACCACATCAATTACACGCCAAGCTGGCTTTCACCTCCATACAGGCCAAAAATTTTTTCATAAGCGGTTATGAGCATATGAGAACCACAACAAAACGGGAATGTTAGAATCATTTTCACTGAAGATACTAACATAGTCGGTGCACTGTTCGATGTGTCCGCATCCTCCGAGAGCAAGAAAGCGTAGACTTAAAAAAGGAGCGCAACACACTAAAGCACTATAACAAACTTGGTAGAAAAAATCGTGAAATACGTTGCGAATTCTGCAATAGGAAGCTAGGTTCCTCCTCAGGCATGACATGCCTTAGAAACACGCAGAAGAAAACGGTGGTCCCCAGCACACTTTCGGAACCTCGTGTCATTTCTACCTACATGGGAGCAATAAGTCGCACAACTTCGCACGTACCTTCATGAACTGAGAAAGTAAATTTTCTGCACATTCTCCCATGAGCAAATCTATCAATTACTCATTCATGTGGGGAGAACAGGTTCCATAAGCAAAGTTGCAATTCTACCAAGCAGAGGAATCAGCTAACTTGGCATTTATTTGTTTTGGCTTTTTCGTTTTTTTTTGTGTAGCACTGATCAAAGTACTGCAGGTAACCGTGTTAGTAGCAAGCCTTACGTAATGTGGTTTAGTTGTATCTAAATGATTAGAGAAACTGGTAAACAACATAACATATTTGGTTGATTTATTCTTGGACATGGACTGGCTCGATGACGACGTGAGCATGAATAAAGAACCTCATGCTCCTCGGAAAACTTGAGACCCTCCAGACCATCATGCGGGAAACATGACATCAGTTTGAGAATTTCCGGTACGTAGTTCAAGGGTTTGCTACACGCAAATTCAACGAAAGATAACCAAGGCGGAAAAACGCAGGACGAGAGCGGCAGCTCGGCGACCGCAAGCATTAGAGGGCTGCTGGCGAGCCGCCGTCATCGACCTAACTGCAGACAGCAGACCTGCCTTCAGCAGTGGCAGGAGGGCAACACCAGCAAGTTATGTATGGTAATGACATAATTGCACAAAACTGCAACAACGATGACAAGAAAGCCAAAGAAATCATGGCAGGAATACGTCATTGGATACACACAAATGTTATTCATTAAGAATATTGTCATAATAGACTAACGTTCAAGAATTATCTTGTATTTATCATAATTAAAAAATAATTTCCCCAGACATGTATTTCAAAATCCTTATTCATTTCCCGACTCTCACTTAGAGGTTATTTGCGAGGTTCTTTCTCTCACACATCGGGAGCATTCATAGCCCTAAAACAGAAAAGCTTTATAAATAGAGATACACCTTACTTAATCGAGGACCTACAGATCAATTCGTTAGGACAATGTAAAACAACGCAATTTTCCAAACATATGTTGTTTTTGGGATCATAAATTAAGAACTACACGAATAATTTGCCATCATTCAATAACGTTAGCTACGTATTTGAATGATTATTGCTCAACCCTCTCAGTCTCGTTAGTAAATAACTGATTTTATAATTAGTTATTTACTAATTATATATATAATTATCTATAAAACTCAATAATACATGCCCAGTACACATGAAATTTGATGCCATATTCACTTAAAGTAGCACTGCTACTCTTACCGTACCTACTTCAGCTGAATGTTAACCCAAAAGATCCGATAGATATCATCCACGCAAACTAGATAAAAACCTAAGGTTACTCAGAATCAAAGACATCCTCTCTAAATTAATACTAACGAGAGTTTATTGGTATTCAACAAAATTAGCGATACATAACTCTGAAACTGGGTACACCAGTCGAAAATTACTTTACATTGAATTAGAGCGTGCTGGGCGCACTAGTTCACTAAATTTTCATTTATTTATTTATTTTTTAAAGCTTTCACCTCTGTTTTCGCTCAGTTAAGCGATAAACACAGACTTGGAAAAGTTTAAGATCAAGTGGCACGACAAAGGCGAAAAATCTTAATGTGTACAGCTCGATACACCGGAGAAAAGAATTGAAAATAAAATCAAAGACGCTTGAGCCGGAGGTCGGTAGCACGGTGTGCAGGCCTTTCCACGAGATAGAAAGAAGAATAGAGAATAGGCCACAATAGACACCTGCAACGAGTGTTACTGATTCTTCGGAGGATAGCTAAGACACTCTGAAGGAGAGCAAATTGCACAAGATACACTGACGAAGACAGACACTATCAGTATATTTCTGTGAGTGTACCTCAGAAATCATATGTCCCCTCGAGCAGTGCCTAGTTCCCAGGATGTGTTGAAGCATAACTCATTTAGGTGCACCTTCCTGGCGTGCGCGTTCACTATTACGAGCGCTCTAAAAGAAGGCAAAGCTACAACACACATTGGCATCCTGAACACTAGCTGAAATATAAACGGTGAACCAACAGGTAGGAGGAACAAGTGCATGAGGAGGTGCTGCACAGCACAGGAGGCAGGTGAACTATCACAAGCAGCAATTACCGTCACCAAGCCGAGCATAACAATCGCTCTGCGTGACACACAAGCTTTCTCTCGCTCCACACACACATACATATATACACATTTACGCACCGTACGAGCAGCCCTCCTGCTCTTCAACTATTCCTCGTACCATAGGATAGACAAACCTTACTAACCTACACATATTGCTTACCCTATGCACCATGAGGGGATTATGAACTATTTAAGATTATACGCTAATTCCTGTAGATAAAATCAGTGCATCCCTCTGAAAGGAACGTTTGAAAAAAATTTAATATCTACCCAGTCCCAGTTGAAATTTAATATCTACCCAATAATAATCGCAAACGCACGAGATTTCACAAGCTGTGTACAGTAAATCAGAGCGCGTGGAAGAGCACTACGTAAGGAATGCCACGACTCGAGGCATTCACGTAGCAAGGACGAAGGAAAAAAGCGTTTGAAATCAGTCTGCAACGTTTTAGCCAAGCATTTCCTGAATCAATTTCTTGTACAACTCGGGAAGCTAAAGATAAAAATGTACACAACCACGAGCAACAAGGCTAAACGAGGAAATATATCGCTATTCGGTAGAGCAAGACTGCTGTGACGCAACCGCCCACCATGCAGAACTTAAGGTGCTGCAATGGCGTCTTAGGTTAAAAACACGAGCAACTTATAAAAAATAGAGGTAAGCATCTAGTGAGCTTAGCTCCTGAGCATGGAGCACTGTTGCAACGGAATACTACAGTGCGTACGGTGGCGCACTTGTACTAATTGTGCTTCAGGAACAGACTCAGCAGCAGACAATGAGGCATTAGTTTATTCTCTTACTTCAGAACAAGAGTCGCTATCTGAGAGATTCGATACTGTTACTGAACACCCCAAGGAGAAAATGATTAATGCACTAAGTGTGTATTCGGCCGTATGGCAAATCATTTCACCAAGGACGTGAGTTAAATCCTATCGTATGAGGAGAAAATTAAGGAAATAAAATGTCAATTAAACTATTGCTGGTGTCCAAAAAAGAATGCTGACACTGCTTGAAACCATCAGTGGCCTTTTCGAGGGAAGCTCGGAATACCCTTGCAGAGCATTCAAGACTGAAAGGGAAGCCGTTGTTGTGTTCGTACTCAGAAGTATCCTAAAATGCAGAGTGACGAAAAACTTGAAAGCTACAATGAGGACGTACTAAAGCATAACCACTGAAACCTATAAAAGCGCGAATTTACGCCAGAAGAGCAGGAAAATCACCGTGAACACACTAGCACAGTCCGAGAAACTTGAGTGCCAACACCATACAAGAACGACAGGTGTAGCTGTAGTGCTGGCAACAGTAAGTCATAATAGGAACAAGAACAAGAGCAGAGGCAAGACTGAGGCCCACAAGGCTTCACGGCAGCACGAGCACTCGTGCGACGCTGGAACGAGCTCACGCTCGCTTGTGGCACGAGCACATCTAGCTGTTAATTTCCAGTTGTGATCCAGCACGGGCACATAAGCACAATACAGCACTTCACATCTACGCAGTCCGCTCAACAAAAGCCTGAATACCAGCGCCGACAAATGGTGGCGCATTTAAATGGTGCAATTTGGCAAAATTGGCTTAGATTGTGAAGGATGTCGGCACAGAGCCACACAACAACACTCCCGTGCACAGCAGACCAACTCAGACTGGAGCGCTGGCACCCACCACACCGAGGTCTGGTCTGACTGTCACTCCCACAGGCGAGGTGATGACGGTGATGGTTCGGTGAGGAGAAGTGATGGTTGCGATTTGCCTGGATAAAAGTGATGTTGAGTAAGCGTAATGAGAGTGATGGTTGTGTTGAGGCGTGAGTGATGGTTGGTGGAGCTGGTTTCAAACATGGTGGTGGTGTGGTGGTGGAGTGCAGTCGATGAGAGTGTTGGTAAGAGCAAGCAGAGACCATGACTGCGTTGTGAGGTTGATGTTAATGTACAACTGATGGATGTGATAGTACACGTAATTGATCGAAGCTCACGAAACATAAGAGTTAAAGAAGAAAGTAATACACGCTGAAAAAAGGAGAACAGTGAACCGAAAATAAATTCAGCAAAAAAAAATTATAGTTCAACAAGGAGAAGTCCTCTTCACCTTCATCTCGGGATCTCACATCTTCCCCCTTGGAATATAAATAAGTAAAAAACGAAAGACTTCAACAAGAGCCAAAGCGACTGTAGGCTGAGACAGGTAGAAATAGTTCTCCTAGAACCTTGAATTTTTCTCGGATAAGGATGTAGTTTGTAGCTAGGTTAAATCCCTCTCATCGCAACAAAGGCGGTCCATAGAAAGGAAGGAACCATTTTGTATGGACTTAAGGAATCTATGTACAAGGTGCATGGAAACACTAAGTTGAGAAAGAAGCTCATGAAACAAAATAAAAGTTGAAGAAGAAAGTAGTAAATACTGAAAAACAGAACAGTGAACCAAAAAAGATGCTCTGTAACAAAACAAAAAACCTTTTCTATTTCAACAAAAGGAAAGCCTACCTAACCTTTTGCTCGAGACCACACATATTCCCCCTGGGAGCGTTAATTACCATAGATACAATAGTTGTATCCCCCTGAGGGGACTCTGTCTTGGATCTATTCATGAGGATGAGGAACATTTCTCTCATGAGTGATGATGAACAAATAAATGTTCTAAACATACAAAATGAAACCATGCTGTTTAATAAATGAAATCTGAACACCGATAACGGTGCTGATAAATGATGAGGTAGTTGTAAAATTGACGTAACATAATGATAAAGAATCGAGCATTAGATGTTAGAGACTGATTTATTGAAAACAGAGAGAAAGAGCCTCCTGCACGTGGTAACAATAGGTACCTGCAATGAAACAGGCAGTTGCATGGTTTGCCGGGCTTGCCTGTTCAAGAATATAATGCAAAATGTGAGGGTACAACGAAGCTAAACTCAAAATAGCCTTTTATACTTAATACTCAGCTTGCAGTGAGAAGTCCAAGAGACATCTGAAGCAGTCTACTTTCTGAATGCATGCTGACCAGCAGAAGCTGTGCTGATCTCAAAATACTTGTCTATCCACAATGAGCGCTGGATCTAAAGAGGCAACAGAGATCTGTCTCCACAGCGAACTTACTCACAAGTTTGTCATGTTTCAAAGGAACTAACGGCCAAAACTGTTAAGTGTTCAAGTGAACCCCAATGAAGTACTACTGTTCGATCTTCCGGCATTAATCAAAATATTTCACGAAAATTCTGGCATTTTAGAGACTCCCGCTGTCAAATAACAAGTCAAGCACGAGCAGCGCACATACTGAATGATCATTTAGCTCAGTACTGAACAAGCAACGAGGCATTAGCTGAACGGGCAAGTGACAGTAGGTCCAAAATTTCAAAAGCTCGTAATGCAATTATGAGCAGGAATAAAGTCAGGATAACTAGGAGAGCGAGGCTACGCCCTGCATGCCGAGGACAGTTCGCATTTTATTGTCAATGCTGCGGCAGGAGAATGCGGCAGCGGGGCGCCGACTGCTTGTATATTTACAAACCGGTGCTGCAAATGGGTGCTGTACAAATGTTTTACGAATTTAAGTCGTCAAGACATGTGTTTCAAGGTAACCCCACAAAAATGTCAGAATCCTCCACCATTCTTTGAAAGGCAAAAGTGAACACTTTCATTCGTCCTTTACCAAACGGAATTTCTATAACTGAACTGTAAATAACGAGAACGAAGAAATAAAGTTAAGAGGAAAACAAAGTTACAAAACAATATTAAAAACAATTACATAGCATGAAAGAAAACAACACAAAGATAGTTCCAGCATAAAGGCAAATAGATCTCCCTAAAATCAAATAAGAGAGATTTACTATTGAGTAAATTTGACAGATTATTGAAAGATTCATCGCGTAGAAGAGAAGGTGGTGGCGAGAAGAAGGCGTCGAGCCCGAGGACCTGTGAGCTGGCGCGGCAGCATCGGTCGCACACTCGCACGGCCATTTAAGGGAGAGCCTCGTGGCCTAGAGATATTATTGATGGCCAAACAAATCCTTGATGTGTAGCAGCACGTCCAGCCATTGGTAGCTGAGATACGGGCCACCAAATCATTCGTGGTGCATTGAAGTCTCCCTCCCCAGCTGCGGGGTGCGTGACGACGGCAAGCGGGAAAAAACGCAATCTCTTATACTAACGATTAAAATAAGCAAAAACAATCTCGTTCGATAATTCAATAAACAAATCCCAAAGAAATATAAAAGCGGAAATACTTGCGCGATACCGCCAAGCAGAAGGTAACTACAAACTTCAACAGAGCTCTTCGGCAACTAAACTTGTTAAACTGGATCAATAGTAGTCATAACTACTAGACAGAATATATTAGAATATTAGTTAAAGCCTTCCTAACCACAACAATGGTATTCAACAGAGAGGAAGGATGAAGCCACCATTTAGTATGGAACTAAGAGAACGGGGAATTTATGCACATAAGGTGTGTTTCTAACACAAGATTCTCTTCGCATAGAAACGGTGAGTAAGGAAGTTAGTTTATAAAACAAGATTTAAATTGAAGGAGAGAGTAGTATAGGAGCTCATAAACAGGACAGTAGAGGATAGGAAAAAGCTGGGTGCGTAAGCGAACGAAACAACAAAAAAAACCTTCTGACTAGAATAATTTTTGTCATTGTTTTGTTATGCACCAATCTTTTTTCTATTCTCTGCTGTCCTGTTTATGAGCTCAACAAATTATCACTACCCAACCTTCATCTCGGAACCTCACATCTACACCTCGGACCTCTAATTTTAGATACAGTAGTTGTATACCTTTGTGTCATTTATTTTAGTCAATGCGAATTCATATGATCTTAAGAGACCTAAAATGAGAAGTAGAATCAACTCCAAAAAAGAGGGCAACAGGTTCGTAATTCCTCTTTAGTTAGTCCTTACAACGTCCGGCGGCTGGGAGCCAAGCAACAGGCTTAGATACAAGGTCGCGAGGCCTACAGTGCTGGTAACATCACATTGGCATGATAGATTGAGTAGCCACTGGACACTTTCGAACACACGAAAAAAGCACTAAAAAAGGAAACAAATTTAATGGATCTTGGTGAGCTTTCTTGGTCAAATAAGTATATCATGAACAAAGATTTTACCAAGTTTAGAATGTTATCCTACCTGAGCCATGCAGGACTGATGGCTAAACGTTCGATGATCTTGATAGGATTCGCCCGGAGTCAGGGTCCCACAACAATCCCTTCTTCCAAATGTAAATTATACTTAGCGACAAGCAGAATAGGTTACAAAGAAAGGTTGCTTTACATCACAGAGAAGCTCAGGAACTATGGACGTTCATAGCAAACATCTGATGTGGTAAGTTAGCGCTTCTGTCAAGCGCCTGATTCGCACTCAACCAGACAGCATCTTCAAGAAAATGCATACCTATTGTCTGCTCGCGGTCAAAAAGTACCCTCGATGGCGCCACAGCCACTAAAGTACAGTTAAGTTAAGCCAAAGACACAAAATGTTCCACAAGTCGCTAGAGCTAACGAACCAAATACTACATTGAAGAAGCTAACCGGGGAACGCGACAATATATATATATATATATATTTACTAAAGACATCTGTCTGTAACACAGCCGCGCTATCTCCGGTTCACCGCAGTCCTTCCCTCTCCTATTGCAGGCACATCACCATCTCAAACTTATTGCTTTACTTATTCATATTATTTCAAACAAATGTGTCAAACTATGAGTTTTGTCATTACTATTGTATTTTAAATGGTATTATAGAGTTAGTAATACAGGGCAGGATAAAACATTTGGTAAACTACAGAAAAACAAGTTCAAAGGCACAACTTCTAACATTTTATAAAAATAATCAGATGAAGAAATCTTTCATGAAATACACTTGAACAGATCGCCGACTAAAATCATTTAAATTAATTTTTTTGAATCAAGAGCTTACTTTAGTACTAAGCAGCGTCCGCTATGGCACTGAAGAGAGAGTGATTCAACTTTATGCATAAAGCTAACGTTTTTCCTCATTGATCCGCTTCCATTACAACATAATCGCAATGGCCACGACGACGACAGGCAGTTTAATTGAGCTAAACATCGATTAAACGCAAAGCTATAAGAACATAAAAATAGCGAGCAGGACAAATATAAACTGTGAATAAGAGCTTTTAAAAAACCATAAACCCCACCCTCGTGAGCAGCAAGAGACGAGAGAAAAAGAAGGGACGGCCTTCGCAGCAGAAGCAGCAGCGGGCGGCGCCACGCGAGGGAGAGTCTACCGCCTAATTGTGCGTGCCATAATAATGGCCGTCCATGTAAGGGCTAGTTCCGTGTAATTATTCCCAGTTTTTCACTCAAAAGTCGACCAGGGCCTCATCAACATTCCTGAGCAGCATAATGGGACAATCCATCGGCCCTAATTCGGCTTGACGCATGCGGACCACTCGCGCTCCTGCACCACAGATTTCCGTCAGTAAATCTACTCGACTTTCGAATGCGGATAGAAACTCTGATGCGCTGCTCAGCGTGTACAATTCGATGTTAAAGAAGCCAAAATATTGGAAATAAATTTAAAATGCGTAACTTAAGGAACGGTACAGTAAAATTTAGAACTTTTAGTTACGAATGAATGGAAACGTACACTTGACTTCATCTGAATATTTGAAAATAGTCACTAGGAACGTTAAGGCGAGTCCAAAGCATGCATCAACAAATGAGAACCGTCGCATGATAGAAACCTCTTGTATATAATGAATAATTATCAACCATTCTAGGGAGCTGAGGAGAGGCTTACAAACTCAGAGAAAGATTTCTGAAATTCTACCACTCCTCACCATATGTTTACACTAAAAAGGAATAAAAAAAACTTCTTCAGGACTCCCCGTTAGCATCTCCCACCAACTTACGGCTATGAGACCAGCACAAGACGCGTACGCAGGGAAAATGTTGATACTGTCATCGCAAGAAAAAGTTTAAGCGATAAAAAAGGGTAGGATTCCACAACTCGCCTCCACTCTTCATATCTTCCTGAAGTCGTAAAAAAAACATAAAAGTTTTTATCCTGTATTATACCAATTTTGTCGCATGAACTAAATTCCAATACATAACTCAAGTCGTCAGTTTTACAAGTCATAGATCTCATTGCATGGTCACTGACTTTAGTTCAAGTTTCATTCTGGTTAGTGAGTAAATCATTTATAACATTAAATTTAAAAAAATAGAGAATAGTAAAAAGCTCCCGCAGTTACCGAAACACGGTTTTCGAGTTTTTACATCTCCATGAATGCCTAATTTAGTTAGAGTATTGGAATTAAAATATAAATATATATTCATTAGTGATCGGAGATTCCACAGGATTAATTCTAAAGTCAGGCCTAAAATATTTTCTCTTTAGTTCCCATTTTCTATTAAGTATAAAAAATTTTCTACGCTGAACCGTGGACTTCAAAAAACTTGACCAGAAAGTGAGAGTGTTTCACAATTCAAGATGTAAGTGAACTAATTTAACTACAGATATAATAAATTTTCAAAACAAAAACAACATACTACACCTGCCACTTGGACTTAAAAAAAATTCACAATTTGATAACATATTCGATAGGACGGATCACCAACATATTCAAGACAGTTTGAACTACTGATGAATTGAGGAAATGCCCAAGTAGCGTCGCAATTATACACCACAGCCAGTTGACCCGTAACTATAGTATTCGTTGTTTCATCCATTTAAAAATTATACAAATATAGTAAGCAACGGAACAGAACATTTCAAGTCGCTGCAATAAATCTTTGGTGAAATTAGGGCACGATCAAAAAATTCTTCCCTAGTGGACGTTTTCGTGATGCGAAAGAAAACTTCTCAAATGATGAAGAATAAAGAAGCCGTAGCAAAGTTGCAACTGATGACAACGTGACAAACTACGCTCAGGAACATATCAAGAGGCTATTTCGATCGGCTCGGTCATTTTTAAACTTGCAAACTGGGTTTTTCCGTACAGCTTTCGTGTCCAGGAAATACCTTCGCCATCAGACGCTTCTGAGAAAAGGGGCGAGATTGAGCGGCAAAAACGAAAAGCGGTGCTTTCAGAAGAAAGACTTCCAACACCGAATGATGTTATCTCATCACTTTCGTAAAATTCACCAGAAAATGAGATCGTTCTAACTGACGAGTTTATCAAGGCAAAACTCTAGATGTAAGCCTATCATATTCTATGATTCATGTTCCTTATATAATTCCTAATTAACCTTAAACAAAACAATGTGAAGAATACGAAAATAACACTATTTATTATACGTAGAACGTAAGGACAGGAAAAACATTATTTTTTGAAGGAAGTGTCGTACGTTTTGAAAAATTTTGAAACATTTACTTTGAAGCACTAAAAAGTTACAAAAAGCAATCAGTATTTTAACTGGCCTACAAATAATTGTAATATGAGTCAGAAATGGAAATACTGGAAGCGAACTTCTCCGCGGCTCATTGGAAAGGACACTTTCAATGCAACACGTTACCATGCAACATTCACAACTGCTGCGAAGTACAATGATACAACAGGTAGGGGAGCGACAGAGCCTTGTTGCCATGATTTGTGGACTGCTGATACCTAAAGCTATTTTATAAGAGATACTTGGAAGTTTTCACTTGAAATAGTTGTAAAGTTATACGAAATGTACGTAGTTTTGCTGGCTCTACCCCTAGGCATACTAATTTCATGACAGGCAAGTAATTCAAAAATCAAGAATGACCGCATTAAACCCTGGCGTAAAAACTTATCAGAATTCCATCTAAATTTTTAAAAGTTATACACATACTTACCAGTCATTGTTTCAGTTTTGTTGTTGGCCCGTAATATAAGAAATTTAATGACCGTGTTATACATGGCGTTCAACGTACATCAAAACCCATTGAGGACCTCAGTAAAGCTATCGTGACGATCCCCAACAGGAAAAAAATGCGACTTCGTCGAAAAATTCGGACGAGGAGACCAAATTCTGCGAAGAAATAAAGGTCGGCAATGAAAGGAGTCGAAAAAAAAGAGGAAACGAATGAGCGCACATGAGGAAGACCATACGACGTATTTCCGTACGTACAACTTGTGCAGGGCTAGTAATTTGGATACAAAAGACCTTACGATAGCAGCTGTGAGGGGAGGCGATTGTCTGAAGGACTCCTTACCATAACTGAGATATAGTCATACTTCAATAGGATCATTGTTCACTCTGCAAGCTCGGGAAGCGATGACCTTTCTATACAAGCTTAGAGAGGCCATAGATTCGTCGTCCTCATACACGATACCTTGATGCTTTATTAACTATAGCGACACAAGAATCCGTACCACATGCTGCAATATTCGAGCAGCTCGCTGCAAAATGCGGCTACAGCCAAGTTCAAGAGCTAAGGAATCAAGCAAGAGCCAAGGCGCAAAAACGCTTATGATTAAATTGATCAATCCACAAGTGATTTTGGAGAAACGTGAATAATTGACTAATTCTCAGTACAGTTTAAAAGCCCAATTCATACTTTTTCAACAAAGCAACGTCAAAAAAAATAAGAGTATGTACTGTGGATGTCAATTAATAACCACCTGGCTAGATAAAATTTTATTTAGTTTTTAGTTCATATTTTTTATGCATAAAAACAATATGCTAATTCCTTGACGAAACACGTTACCAAAATGTGAATAGTAAATCTTACATTTTAGCTCTTTAGCCAAAAGAGAAATAATGCAAAAGGCCACGAGGAACATCATCAATTCATCAAAAATTGTTATCACGCTCAAATGCACTATCTCAAGCACGCATGCAGAAAAACAGGTATCAATGTTATTATCCATTCTGATAGCTTGTTACGAAAATTGGACGGCCTCAGAATCGTCTCACGACATACTGTCTCAAGAACTCTGGCGATAAGGAATACAAATAATGAAGAAAATGGTCCGACTGAACGAAACATAGCAAACAACCGAGTCTACACAAATGTTTCAATTGTAAAAACTGCTGTGGGGCGTGAGGGGACACCCTGAGGTCTGCAACTCAGCCAAGTTGACAAGGAAAGGCACCAGCTGGCGTCTGCAGGTGTCACCCCTGACGAACATCCAGAAATTCATACACGACGCAATCGCAATTATTTGATCTTTGCGGAAGTGGGGGAAGTGTGCACACGCAACACCAGTCCCGAGGAGGGGCGGCTGCGTTCAGGGACACGTGCAGCTGTGAACATCGCAAAGATGATTTTCATACGCACGTTTCAACATAATAGGGCTAAGTAGAACAGCAAAGCGGGCAGTCGAGTAGCTGCTTCAATGACCAAGAGAAAAACAGGAATGAGAAAACGCCGCATAAAGATGTGGAGTCTTCAAGTGAAGATTGAACAAAATACATTTTTCCCGTAGTTTTCGCAAAGGAATACATGTAAACTCGAACATAATACCGTGTTGGGCAAGAAGTATGGCTAAAAATGAAAGGGGAAAACCGTCGACACAGAGATAGGTAATAATGGCGGCCGCTACCCTCCAACGCACGCACAGACCGCAACAACAGAGAACCGAGCGGAGCGTGGCGGAAACGGGAGCACCGGAGGCAGCTATACAAGCACGACCGCACAGTAAGAAGCTCGATAATCAAATATGCACCTCAATTTAAGAGCAATTCGTCCGCACAACCAAATGCATAAGACTGGCCTTATTATCTGCAGTCAAATATATTTTTAATCATAAAGTGAAATTTTTCGTTGTGCGACCCAAGTTGAACAAAGAATAGGAATTGAAAAATGTGTTAGATTTAAATAATTCTAAAAGTTTGATCAAAGTTATCATGACATAAAAATCAAGGGGAGCAGATACTTCTGCAGATTAGATTAGATGTTAGTTTAAGTTTCACTAATCGCAACAAAGGCGTTCCAAAGAGAGGAAGGCACAATTTAGTAAGGACTTGAGGGAACGCGGAATCTACGCAGAAGATTCAATAAAATAGTACGCTGAAAAAGAAGTTTATGAAACAAGTTCAAAGTTGAAAAAGAAAGAAGTAGCTGCTGAAAAACCGGACAGCAATGAACCGAAAGATGGTCCGTAACAAAACAAAAAACCTATTCTATTTCAACAAGAGGAAGGCCAACCCTGGCAGCGCTAATTTTCATAGATACAATAGTTGTATTCCCCTGAGGGGAGGTGTCCTCCCACATAGGATATCCTATACTACATAGACACAGGCTTGGAAAGGAGAGGAAGAAGAGATGGTGAAGAAGGAATTAAAACTAAAAGAAAAGGAGGCACGAATGATAGTAATTCCAAAAGCCCATAAATAGCTAAGACAATAAAATATTTCCATGACAGTATTTCACAATTTTTCAAGGACACAATAACATTATTGTCTTTTGATCAGAGAAGCTTCAAGTTAGCGCATGGTACAGCGACAAAAAAAAGACAACATCGAGATAGCACGACGCAATAATTCAAGCGAACGGATGCAAATGATCAATTCGCTGATTTCTTCAGACATGCTTCGGCGTCAGATTTAGGGCACAGCTTTTGCTGTCTTGAAATTCACATAATTAAATTGAAGCCTTGATGCTGCCATCAAATCGAAAAACAACGACACCTCTTTAGAGTACTTTTCCAATTTACCAAATGGGCAGCCAGAACGATGTCGTTAAGTCAAATATAGCAGTGACGCCTCATCAACTTATTCAAACGCTAAACGAATGAACTGTTAATGAAGGGCAAGTTGACCTGGAATGTCATGTCGAGGCACTTGAGTTGTGGTTTGGAATTTCACAGTATTATTAAGGTAGGATAGGTAGCCATATTCATACACCTTCCGGCAGGGTAAACAATAAATGAAGAAAGTAGGACACAACTAGAGCAAAAAAATCTCAACAAAAGTATGCGACGAACCCACAATGCAAGAATGACATCGTATAGCACACTAAAAGCGGCCTAATTTTACTTTCAAGAGCATCACATGACCTATGCTCTACCAATTTGAACTGGAATAATCTTAGTTAATGCTTGGTATGAACCTTGTTCAACTTTTTTACTGGAACATCTAGGATTTCCGCCGCCCTAATCTAACCACTGAACTTGGCAGCTAAAATCGTAGATGATCCGGCGAAAAAGTTAGACTGGAATGCCTAGTCTCACAAAAGTACAATACCAGGAAAAAGAAAGTAATGGGCGCTGGAAAAAGAACAGTAGAGTGCCGGAAAAAATTTTATCTGTAACAAAACAAAAGAAACCTATTCTATTTCAGCAAAAGGAAGGCCTACCTGACCTTCAACTCTGGATCTCACATCTTTTCCTAAGAGCAGTCATCAATAAAAGATACTCCAACTTCGTCAGGTACAGTGCTGAGGATACTATAGGGCGAAAGCATCAATATTCTGCTTACTTGGAGCTCAGAAATCCTACATCGCCCTGAAACTGGGCTCAATTTTCATTCCACGAAAACGTTGAATTTCAACACATGCAGATCAACACTTTAAGGAGTTAAGTTCCTTCTAACTCACTTGAATAAACATTATTAACGACACAAATATGTATATAGAAATATTACAAGGAATTTCCTCGGTTTGGTACTTGTTTCATTTTCTTCACCAAGTTTATTCAAGTATAGACAATAATTTTCAATGCGCTTTTATTTAGCAGGTTGTCGGGGCTGTGTCTTTTCCTACAGACACGGAAAAATAATAGAGACCTAAGCACCAAGTTAAAAAAGATTTATCGTTCAATCAGGCGAACAACAGGAGGTGAACGAGCAAAAATACATGGAACCTGAGCGCGGTGACCAGGAAGTTGCGCATGCCAGACCGGCCTCAGCGGTTACCCAACCAGCGAGCGCGGACACGAAGCGCTGCATGAACTGTCCTGGAGATGCGTCACGATATTGCGGCCATTCATTGCTACACTAGGCCAGACAGCATTAAGCTTTCAACAACCTGATGATTTCTTAATCAACAGGTAATAAAACATAATTTACGGCCTTAGGTGAGATGAAATTCAAAGTTCAAGTATTACGATATAAGGGACTTAACTAGGCCATGAATACAGGGGTATCACACCAGGAAGAAATCTTGAAAATAGGCATAACGACACAGCATACATAACACACAAGAGTCATAATCGGGAAAGAACGCTGAATCGTCAGCAGAGATGGCGAAGCACAAAAATGTCTCAACACATTACAGCGGGATGCATGAGCTGCAGCAAGATCAGAAAAGCAACATCTGTAACTGGGTTTGCCTGCGGGCCATCAGGAAGCTAGGCGCTCAGTGTTGCAATGTAATTGTTACGAGCGAGGCGCGAGCTGGACCACACGAGGATAGGCAGGCAATGGGGCCACCTCGGTGAGGATGCGAGTGACACAACTCCACGAGTTATGATGAGAGCCTAATTAAAGGCCACGGGTCACGCAAACATCACCCAACATGGATTTCAAGATCAGTGCGGGGAGATGATAGGACCGTTGACCAACGAACACACACGAAAATATCCTGTTGACGCCACAATTATCGCGTTGAGCAAACAAAGCGCATCGCCAAGGCTTGACTGACGGCTCACGAAACGTGACACCAAATTATTTGCGTGATGAAATGCATGTTCAGGCCGGCCTTGAGTCAGGGTTCTTCTATAACCCCCCTTCCCCTCCCAAAAAGAACATAAATAAATTTGAATCTAACAGATATACTGGGCTGACCTGAATATTGCTCATGATCTGCACAGTGAGAGTACCAAAACGAAAGTGAATCGCAGTTATTCAAATGCTTCATTGTGTATTGTAACTGTGTGACTTGCTTTCTTGCTTTCTCAAACTCTGGGTGATGCTCTCAACAAACACAACAAATTTAAGAAAAACCAAGTCTGCCGATTAGGATACATTTTTCTACGTTCATAAGCTGGATACAGTAAATACAACAAAGAACTTAAAAATGCATTGCTAAATACTGAAACAAATATGAAAATGATCATAATTGTCAAATAATCAACGAAACCAATGTTGCTCACAAATTGACTTTAGTCTGGTAACGAAACGCAAGATGAGACATGTTCGCGTAATGGCATGTTCAAACAAACATTATCAAATAGAAATAGGCAAGTAAGAAATAGGTTTAGTTGCACCATAAAATAAAATAAACAGTCCTACAAAGGCACATTCATAAGCTGCATTTTCATTAGGTATGCACTAGCAGAGATTACACGGGAAAAATCTGAAAATCTTTTCAAGTGCGCCTACTTAGGAACAAACAAAAAGTAACGCAAATGAAGTGGCGGTGGTTGGCCGTAACAGAGCGCAGTACTCCGGCATTTCCTGGTTGCGGACACTGAGCTTCACGAGGGAGGGATGCTCGTTGCTACGAGGAAGCTAAACATTTACGGAGCGAGGAGTGAAGAAGCGTCAGCGTTGCAAATGGTCAGAGTAACAACGGTCCTGCCACAGCCCAGAGACGTTATCTTCAGCCAAGCGCTACAAGCTCATCAGCATTACTGTCGTCTGCAAACATACTCACACTCAAGCCTACGCTCTACGGCCGATCAATTAGTTTTACTGTTGAGCGTATTTTTTAGCATCACGCTATGGTCACCGTGACCTAGTGATGAAAAGCGCTCGTCGTTCACGAGAAGGGTGGTCAGGTCGATGCCTGGCATTGCCAGCCGGTGTGTCTTCACGTCAGGAAAAGGGAGAACTTAAGCATGATTCAACTCAAATGTTTGAAATGGATACCGCTTCAAGTAAGAATTACCATCATTGCGCCTGGTGCGATAGTCTATCACTTTATTCACAAATACAGAACAATCGTGAATTCCAACGGGATATTAGCACAATTTGGAGTTTTTTTGCGCTGATTAAGCTTGCATTATGGTTTTTTCAGTACATTCATCATTTGTCAAAACGAAATCTCCCACTTGCACGAAAATAATAAAACGCTGCTTAACACGTTAACGGCTGCGAGTTAAACTGAAGTTAAACGCGGAATCTATGCATAAGGGGCATAGAAATAGTGAGTAAGAAGTTCATGAAACAAGATAAACTTGAAGAAGTAGTTAGTGTTGAAAAACAGGACAGCAGTAAACCGAAAAAAACCCTTAGCATAACGAAAAAAGATTTTATTTTAACAAAAAGAAGGTCTACCTAACTCTCAGCTCGATACCTCACATTTCCCCCTGGGAATTCTAATTTCCATAGATACAATAGTTGTACCCCTGAGGGGGCATCCTCGAGATGAATGTTTCTGTGTGCCTCTCGTAATGTTAACACCTTCCAACGAAATCTACCCGTTGACAGCATACGAGTCGACAGTTTGGCAGGCAATCTTTTCCGAACTTACTTTTTTGCAACACGTTTCTTAATTTTCAATTAGTATTGCAAATCTTCTGACGACGTATCACATAGCTTACCAAACGGCCATAATTTTTTTTTGTCAAGTTCATGATATATTTCATTAGGTTCATGACATTGGTTTTGGTTGTAGGGACAAGATGAAACAATGCACAAGATACGTATGAAAATGATTCAAATGAAAAAATCATTTAGTGACATCTCTATAATGAAACGTCATGTCACACGCTAAAATTAATGATGTATACAAAATTTCTACGGCGAGATACACAAATCAAACCGGAGGATCTTTCACAAGACGTTTTTTGTGTTTGTACAAATGAAGGTGCAGCAGGCGTGCACTGACGAACCCCGGCTTCAAGTAAAAAAAGTAAACCGCAGTTTAAAGCACGCAGACGTTAAAATAGCAATGACAGTTTGTTGCCTTCAGTTGCGATAAGACTTCACGGAAATCGCACTTAATAATTTCGAGAAATTTTCATTCAAATTGCAGTAGTAATTACAACGAAATTGGTCCTCTAATAAAGACCATGTGTCTAAATAGCTCATTTCAGTACCATCTTTTCGCAAGTACGCTCGTGCTGCTCACAAAAAGAATGAAAATTAAATGATTTCATTAAATATTTTTTGATGTAAATTGAAACGGCCCTGAAGCGCCCATAGGAAATCCGTCATTTTCTAATTTTACTTCAATCAGAAAGAATTCTACTTTCAATCATTTTTTCTTATTCTCCTTCAAACGCAACTGGGTAGAAAGACTGGGATAAAAAGAAAATAAATGGAAAAGATTTTTCTGCTTCTTATAATAACAAACAACTGTACCTTCTACCTCTTCACAACCTATTAATTTTGAACACGAACGAATTATTCGAAAACGCTCCCCTCATTCAGTTACGCTCTAGTCTCGAACGAGTTGAGCAGAAGTGCTGCCCGTCAGACAGGCTGCGGAGGTCCGCACCACTGGAGGCGGCCGGGCGCCGGTCCAGCAATGCTCCAGAAGGCAGCCCCAACACCAGCAATGACAGGTTCGTTTGATCGTGACTCGGCAAGTTTCAGCATTCAATGAAGCCTGCGATATCTCACGGCAGCAGCGAGACAATTCATGGGTTTTGTGATGCGTTTAAGAGCAGTCTCACTTTTGTCGGTGGCGGCTGTTTGTTCAGCCCGCCGCACGCCAGCCACCCTTGTACACACACAACCAAGTTTCGGTAGCGGCTCCACCGATGCAATGGATGTCGGCTTTTAGACTTCAACTTTTTGCTCAAATATCATACACACCTAGATGATTTTAGTGTAAGGTAAGGTCAATGAAAACCATCGCAACAAAACGCTAAAATGAAGGCCATGACGATAATTAATGCAACATTTGATAGAACTTTTTACCGAATTAAAATACAAGTTATATTTAAATTACGATACATTATAAATGATTGTTCCGGCTAATAACCCGCTGAAACAAATTACACCCTTGGAGAACTAATGATCCAGCATTTTATCATGCTGCCAGGAATGAGAGAAGATTGCTCGAGCTCACTACACAAGCATCACTACAGCGCTTGATTCATTCCATTCGCCGCTTGTTTAGGGGGAGCAAAGCGAGCCACTGACAAGGTGGAACTTGACGAAGAAGGAGAGAGCAACTCAGGTACAGGCCGGATGAAATGTGCAGCCACTCCGGTTCTCACCGGCAGCCAAGTGAACTCGGGCGTTCCGACTGTCTACCCTAGAGTTAAAACAAGGAGTCAATTTCCGCCCATACAAGGGCCATTCACATTTTCCTTGAGAATCAATTTAACATCAGAAAAGAGAAGTGTATCAAAACAGTGATTCCCATATAATAGACGTACGACTAATGTGATAAATAACCTACATTCAAAATAAGAATGTTTATGAGTGAACTTTGAAGAAAACGTCATTTAAATTTGAGGCATGAGGTTAAAATGCTACAAATGCATTTCAACACCCACTTCTCGAAAAAAATTCTCTACTCAATAGATTATTATTATTATTATTATTACTATTATTATTATTACTATTATTATTATTAATATTATTTTAGTCCGATCAAGACTCCCGTGCCACAACAAAGGAGATCTCACGAGGGCGATGAGAAAGGACCATTTAGTTTGGACCATAGAAAATGGGAAATCTATGCATAAGGCGTGTTTCCACACAGGATACCCAGCGCATAGAAACAGCAAGCAAGGAAGGAAGAGGAAGAAACGGCACAAAAGAGATAGCAGAGAAGGCACAAAAACAGGAAACTAAAAACCTGTGAACAAGAAACTTAACGGGCACGAAGGATGTGTGCCCTGAAGGCCGATCTCTAGCTGAAGTTCCTCCTCCGAAGGCGCCAGATCTCACGACACACGATAGATACACCTACGCAACCTAATTCTATTGCATATTCTACACTCCCTGAGGGGAAAAGAGCAATATTCATAGTCGTCACTCAATGCTTCAGGTTTCCACAGAATTAACTCTCTTGAGAAATTTACACTTGCCATTGTTGTGCGACATTTGTCGTGTGAGCTATTATATAAACTGCTATAAAGAAATGAGCTATTATATAATATATAAACTACCAGAAATTATGAATTTCCTTCAATTCGGAATTTTAAAAAGTTAAATAAATTTATACAAAAAAGTAGGGAACGAAATGGAGTAAAAATTATTCAAGTGTATTGAATATAAAATGATCGAGCTGATGGCTTACCAAAACACTACTACAACATCGAGCTTACCGACAAATCGTTTGCGTCGAAAACTTTGCAGCAGCAATAAAAATTGAATTTTTTAAAAGATTTTTCAAAATGAAATTATTTTTTGCACATGAATAATGTTATTAGCACTTAAGCTCCAAAAATTAGAGACTATTCAGTGAATTACGCATAAACGTAAGTAATGTCGAAAAAATCTAAAGATAAAAATTTCGAAGGCCAGAGTGACACTTTTTGGCCACTCGTGTTTTCTTCACTATTACGATAAAAACAAACTCGTTCATCACACGCAAAATAGCCGTTTTCTCCATGGAAAGATCAGCTCTTCAAGTCCCATGACCCAGTAACAGAACAGCCCGCGGAACAAAACTCGCCTGATCCGCGTAACCCGGAATTGTTCGAACGGCTCAACGGTTTCAAGAGCTTCTATGTCTTTGCTGCACTGCAACTTGATTCAAAAATAAAGTTTCGACACCATTGAAAGAGGATTATTCAATTTCAGTGAACAAAAGCTGTCTCCAGTTTAACAAAAAAATTTCCCAAGATAAACTGCAATAAAGAGACAGGTCGTGACTTCTGAAACCCCATTCATTAAAAGAGACGCACGAGAAGTGAAGCAACACCAGCACAATTATAATAGCCCTGTGCCTTGGTAAGTTGCATAATTCATCACACAGTTCAATTATGCAAGCGAAAAGATGAATCTTTCCAATTCTTAGACGATGTCTCCTTTAGTATTAACCTTATATGACGAACCGTAGACTAGATTTCTACATGCATTGTTAAGCGGTGTGTTGCGTACTCAAAACTCAACATGAAAACAGCGCAATATTCATTTGTAGATGACTGGTGCTTCAAAACAATTCGGAGTAACCCAAATTGTTTGAAAAAACTATAACAATGCTATGTAACACGATTCACAATTGTATACGCAAGTTGCTCACGGCACTAGTGAGTAGAATAGAATTTTATTAATGAAACACGCAGCAAGGCTTTTCGGGCGTGCACTGACAAATGACTTGTCTCACGAACGGTAAAATTTGAAGGCTCCACCTTAAGCTGCGACATCCCCGCTGGTGAGGGCAGCAGCCACGAGGCATAACAGGAGCGTACGAGCGGCAGGGTGTGGCCGCGTGCTGCAGCTCAGCTTAGCTCAGCGTGCACCGCTTGCGAGTGGCGGAGTAGCAACACCGAATATTTACAGCCTCGAATGCATCGTATCATCACAAGAGAGGTGCATTCGACGTTGTAAATATTCCGTGTTGCTGCGTCGAATGCTTTGTATCATTACAAGAGCGGTTATACCATAAACACGGCTTGAAAATTCCAGTTTTTCTTCCTTGCAATAATGAAGGGGATAAAATACATTCGGTGAATGTATTATTTATTTGGATAAATCAATATTTGTATGATAGGGTGACTTCAAGGAATGGCTTATGTCTGTCCACAGCGAACTAATATTGACAGCCGTTCCAAAGAACATTCTTTTACTGCATCGTAACTACAGTCTAAAAGAAACGATACATTTTTTAAACTTCTTGAAACACTCAAACAATTCGGGGAGCGAAGAAAGTCTGGCGAGCAGTTAGAAATGAGTGGGCAGAAATAGTATGACCAGCAGCCTACATGATTCGATCAGTAGAAACAAGGCAGAGCCTGTACAACAAGGTGAAATGTTGTCAGCTCACGTACTGGACTGAACAGAGCTCGCAGAAGGCAGACAACCTCAGCGAGGCCACGACGGAGGCAGGGTTAGGCCATGACTCTTGAACCAGGCAGAGCCTGAGCGCTCCAAGGCACAAAGTACCATAATGCAACCTAATCACCGATAAATCACGGGACACTTCCCTAACTATACCATCATCAGAGTACCAGGACACAGCAGCACACGCATCAACCTCGTAAAGAAGGGCCATAAAACACAGGATCAAGTCGCAGGAGAGCGTATTGGAACCCGAATCCCCTCATAGTTATACAAATCTCCCAGACATTATTGAGGCCTCTTGGAGAGTTGTCATGAGTGCTCGACAAGCAAATTACGAAATTCATTAGCATAATGCTGATTTGAGATGATTTATGACAGGCTCATCCATGAGATAATCCTGCTAAATTGGGAGAGCAGTAAAGAAAAACGGATTTTTCATTTCTTTCAGAGTTCAGTCAATTTACTGATCTCAGAAAACGAGACAGTGATCCTACCTATTGTATACTAAGCATACACTGCATGCACTGAAATCTATACGAAACAACAAGAAAATAACGGAGAAGAGATCAATATTCATGAAGAATAGAGTAGACGAGAGTCTCAACCTTTTTCATCCCATCGCCCCTTTTTCTAATTTGGTAAAATAATCGCCCACTTTTATGACAATAAAAAAAGGGTAAATTAAAACATTTTACTTGCGTTGACTTAAATGAGATCCTCGTGGCTGATGCTGTGCAGCTAGATCTTTTATGTTTGGCTGAAAATGTGCAAATTTTAGTTTGATATCTGCTCGAACGGAAATATCTAATTCATTTCTTTCCTTGGTCAAAATTTTATTGATGGCACTGAATTCAAGCAAATAAGATGTTGGAAAGTACAACAGTATTTTAACCATTTCAGATCACATTTTTGGATATAGATGTTTTGCCGCTGAGAATGGCTAGATTAGATAAGTTCAAGCCTCCGTGACCAACGCGTTAGTACAAAAGATCCCGCGAGCATAAAACCGTAAGTTACGAAACTTATGAAACAAAATAAAAGTTAAAAAAAGTCACATGTGCTGAAAAAAGGGCTGCAATGGACTGAAATGAGTCGCAAAAAAACAAAAAACTATTCTTTTTCAACCAAAAAAGGCGTATCTAACTCTCAACTGGGGAACGCACATTTCCCTTGGATTATAAATTCCCATAGACACGACAGAGTTGTATTCCGCTGACTGATGGGTATTTATGCATGCTTGATGAGCCCTTACGATTCATGAACTTGACAGAGGAGGCGAATTTGAACAAGCATACGAGCAGCGACGCAAGTCCACTGAAGTGCATTACTTGTGTTGCCTTCAGAATGACACAGGAGGGACAAAGGACCGAACAACGAGATGTTTTCCCAGAAAATATCGTGAAATATCAAGGTCCTCGAACTTAATCTGATTAGATTTGCAGCCACACAATCAGAAGAGGAAGCAAAACAAGAGGTATTCCGAACATTTGTCCGAGATAAAATTCTTGGCGAATTACAAAGTTGGATTCATTTCCAGCTTGCAGCGATGCTTCATTAGATCGCAACAAGCCTGCAATAGAAATAGCTGCAGATCTGATCGAACAGAGGCACAAAATATCGACGCAACATTTTTGAGGGTAGTGAAGGAAAACGAACAGAAACAGCCGCCGGAGCTTGTCTCCACCAACAGCAGAGATAAAAATTTCGAGAGGTTTTTATTAATTCAACAACAAATTTACAAAATCTCAACCTTCAACGGTCATAGAGAACAAAATCAAAATGGCACACTATCCTGTTTGGCAATATGGATCTTCGACAATGTCTGAAACTAAATCGGTGTTATTTTCGTCATATTTAAAATAGAGAAAAATTCGCCGATGAAATGACGAAAACAGATGAAACATGTCCGGAACATTTCCTAGAGAAGCTTTAATTAACTAAACTAATTAACTAACTAGAAAAATCTCCATAAAATCAAAAGCCATAGTTGGTCCATAAACTCGCGTGAGTTGGTAAACAAAGCAAGGGTAGGAGAATCCCACAACAAAATTTGGCTGAGGTAACGAGAATGGCAGGAACCAGGTAAAGGTTGCATGTGCGGTGTGCGCGCTCAAAGTAAAACTTACCATTTTCCGAAGACTTCCATTCAAATAGTCCCTGATCTCGCCACGTACCTGAAAAAGAAAAATAAGATATATACCGATATGACAAATGAATGGTCACACGAATATAATCAATAATTAGATTGGTATAATCAATTTTGAGGTCGCTAATTAATTCACAGAATGAAGAACGACGGGATGTGGTCAAATATTGAATATAGATGGTAAAAATGCAAGTAGTCCCATATTTAATTCAAAATAGCAGCTGAAAAATTGAAGCAGAACTCTGATTCTAATTTATTACGAGTTCAAGTTTAGCAGCATAAGAAGAGTAAGGCCTTCTAAGCCCCTGACACTTTGAGAAAACCGATCGCAGTTTTGGCAACAGAACTAATGGAAACCACAGGCGACTTGTAATTTAGTGACGAAAGAAGTGAAATATTCCCTCAGTTGCCACAAAACTCTAAATAATTTCGCAGTAAGCACACGAGTTGAACTTATAGCTGCCGAGCTCAAAAAAAGAGCAGGAATTGCTCACCGTGCAGGTAGGCCGTACGACCTTCAGAAGCGACCGGCCTATGCACATCGCCGCTCAACCAATATGGAGACTAATTGCCAAAGGGAAAAACTTGACAAATTAAACCAAATTAAATTCCGCTGCTGCAACCGGTGAGGAAAATTCCCATTTTGAGACGTGTAAGAATGCGCACACCGCATCGCCGTGATCAATACAAAAAGATGAATAGTTCGATCCATAAATGATCATTAAACTGTCTTAACGGTAGCAGTAAAGCCGAAACCAGTGGCGTTATAAAGCCAATTAATAGCCTTATTATGAATTGAGTATGATGAAGTTTAGAGAAGGAATTAGAAGACCATAAAGCATGACTGCGAGATAACACACAAATCCCAAGAAATCGAGACAGCTATAAAGCAAGACAGCACAAACCACGCCCGCCAAGATGAGACACAAAACACACCGGTGCGGTCGCTGAGGAAACGAATGGCTTCCCGTCGAGCTTATCTACGCGTTGGAGCAGCAGCTGGTGACAAACGAGCTCGTCGTAGTCCATAATGTTTCGTATAATTATAAAGCAACTAGTATGAAAGTAAATATAAATACAGCACTCCACACACAACCTTGGAAGAATTCTGCTACTCTAAAGCACCAAGAGTAGCTCACTGATAATACAACAATTCACTGATTGATTAAAATAGAAACTTTGGTACAAGATACAAAAAATGAATTCACACCCAACGTTAAGTTCGCTGAAATACACACAGGGTGTCAAGTGTTAGTGACACTTCTACGAATGAAGCAATTCGCAACATTACGAGGCGCAAATATGCACAAAGTGGAAATACTGGGCTGCAGTAATCAACGACCCAATATAGAATAGACATAAATTCTAGGCCCCCAAATACTAAAACCAAGCAATAAACCACAGCCATGGAGATAAGTAGGCCTTGAAACCTAAATTCTTTGTTCTGGTGCAAGCAATGAGCATCTCTAAACACAAAGTGAATCGGAGAAGCACATAAAGTTTAGTTAGACATAGAGTACAGAAAAAGGCACAATATAATGACATCTAGAAGAACCAGAAATGACTTGAGTAAAATTGACAGAATCTCGGCATGTGAAAGACGAGAACCCAAATGCAAAAAAAAACGTGCCATAACTCAAATTATAAACCACAAACACATTAACTCCACAAGGTTCCTAAAATTGATATGAACTCGAAAAAAACCGTAACTCAAATATAAAAGTTCATATTCGTAACCACCCAATAACTCTGAGCTAGCAAATAATGTCACAAAATTACTTACTCGCGCTAGTGGACAACTCAGCACTACTACTTTTGACTAATTTTGCCTGGACGTAACTTCCAGTTTCTTGAAACTTTCGAGCGTAATTCAAGAGTGAAATTCCTCAAGATTTTAGACATGATTCAACTCACTCCAGAAAACAAATTTTATTCGCAGAATATTTTGTCAGCGCCTACAAGTGATACTGAAATGGATATTACACCCTTAAATTGGCGTCCACTCAATTTCATGAACTATTGTATTTGATTGGTAGAAAATTCTTCTACTACTTCATGAAATTGTAAAGCAAACGAAGTAACTAATAGAAAATATGTAGAAAATTACTAAATTTTCTACACATTTTTGATCAAATCGATTTAAATTGAAATGACTGGTTTTAAGTTAGTTTCAGCCTCCCTCAATACAAAAACGAAGTTTCAAAAGAGAAAGGATGAAAGCACCATTCCGTATGGGGCTGAGGCAAAGCGGAATCTATGCCCAAGGTGTGTTCCCGCACAGGGTCTCCTGCGCGTAGAAACATCAAGTTGAGAAAGGTTAGAAAACAAGATAAAATATGAATAAGAAAGTCGGAGGTTCTGAAAAACAGTACAGTAGTGGACCGAAAAAATATGGTCCTCAACAAAAAAATGCTTTCTTTCAAGAAAGAGTGCCTACTTAACTCTCAGTTCGGGATTTCACATTTTCCATCTGTGAGTACTAATATTAGATTTGTCACACAACTGAACGCGGCGGCCGAAATGTAGCAATCACACTTCCCAGAAACTTACAAAGACCTTGCTACCCTCTAACAATGCGTCACGCAATCTGGAATAAGTGCAGTCATCAGTCGCTGTGCACTATCGCGACTGCGATGTAATGACATCACGCTTCCCATTGTAGACTGCCCGATCTTTTGAGGTACATAAGCCGCTATGCAGGAGTAGTTGCTAACGAAGAATGAGATGCACTTCAAAAGATCAGGCAAAGTTACAAAGGGAAGAGTGATGTCATCACAAGGCAGTCGCCCAGCATCACCACAACCAGGCCACTAATTAACTAGTCAGCGCTCGCAACTCCACTAATCAGGCACCTGCGCGCCTCCTCAGGTAATTCATTAGGACACAAGGATTAAGCGCCGCCATCAAACACTGTGTCCACGTGCGTCAGTTGGCCAGACGCGTCATACGACAGTCTCGGAGCTCAACCGGTTATTCAACGCATCCAAAGAGTTCTGGCTACACCTTTCTAACAAGTAAGCCCTATATTTTGAAGTATTCCACGCGAGATCATATCGCGCTAAGCAAGACTTCCACCTAACAGATATGGGTACGAAATATAAGTTCATCGCATCATAGCAACTTATAGCATATAATTTATCAGAACAGCAAGAGCAAGGCAGCCTTTTTACATGTATTAAAAGCATGCATGTCGTGCGTCTAAGTCATACGACTTAATTATTGCACCTTCAATCTCTTTAGCCTCACCTCAGCGCTCACAGTAAAACAGCTAAAAAGCTAAATTTTCACTTCTCTCACAACATTGGCTTGGATTACATCGCATTGACTTGTTCAGTTTATGATAGAAAGCTCAAACGACAGAAAGTAATTTCTGATTCAAATTTAAATAAATACGTCTAACACCTTGAAGAAGATCGACCCTACACCACAGTAAAATATCCAGATAAAACACAGGTCAGAGCAATAGATGTGGCAAAAATTTGTTCAACTACAGTTTCACGTCAAAACCTTGTTTCATGTAAAGTCTTGATCTAATACACATGGGAACACATCTTAATTCAAATGATAACAAAGAACGAGGGGAGAAATACCCAAAATACCTCATACTTAAGGACTCTAACACTTTTTTAAGTTTATGTATTTTATTTTCCATTTTCGTAAAATTAAGGAACCTAATGGTTTATAACCTCTCATAGAAAAAACACGCAGAAATACCCTCGCTTCTCCTTGAAGGCTTCGCCCCAGCGCAGGAAACACTGCTCCAGCTGACGGTAATGCAGGGAAATCTTCTCATGCGCCGTGACGCGCCGCCCCCTTCACCCCTCCACGGGCCGCACAAGACGGTGAGCAGAAGGCGTGAAGCGTCAGCTGATCCCGTCTCGCATCACGCGCTCCCAACGGTTACTCATGTTTTTCTTTTGCAAAATTATTTCTGCACTCTCTAGTGAAAAATTTGTACAAACAATTTATAAGTGAAATTATTTGAAGCAAGAAATTTCGCGCAATCACGGAATTTACACAAAAATTGTACACTAAAAAAGAAATAAGGCATGAGGCAATCAAAAATGATCATAATAAGCGTTACCATTCACGTACTAAACAACCTCAACATATGTTATCTCAAAACCGAAAAATTTCGATTGTTTCGAAATCCAACTCGAAACATTTTTAGATAAGCCTCTTTCAATGGAGGTTCGGAAGAAAGACGACTATTCACCAACCTCAAACGGCATGAGACGCTTTTGAAATAAGGTAAGACCATTCAAAGCTAACTACAGCAGAGCAGTTATGTTAATCAAGCCTGTAAGTTCCTTGGAACGGCAAAATTTGAGAGGGGAGATTACTAGAATCTTGCGGAATTTGGCGCTTGAATTCATATCTCACAACAGCTAACTAATTACGTTAAGGAATGAGCTGCCGTGCTCAACTCTGACGAGATACTTAACGTGCGTTCACTGCAAGTTAACGTGGACATTTACAGATGCACATGCACGCTGACACGCACTTTGTCGTGCACGCTGACATTCACAGTCGCACGCGCACCCTCTGATAGCTACTACGTGCACTCTGGCACTCACATCTACACGTACACGCTGACGCTCTCAGCTACACGTACACGCTGACGCTCTCAGCTACACGTACACGCTGACAATCTCAGCTACACGTACACACTGACACTCTCAGCTACACGTACACACTGACACTCTCAGCTACACGTGATGCGTCAGCATGTGCACGCTAACACAGCTGCAGAGCGGTCGCAACACGAGCAAACAACATCATGTGTTCTCACAACGGCAGGAGCGCGGCCAGCATATGTTGTGAGTGACCAACATAACGGAGCGACCATGAGGCGCCGTTTATTACGCTGAGGAATGAAGTGTCAAATTCGCAATGCATTTAATTTGGAGGTGTTCATGCAGAACTAAGTTCACCGCTTTAATGGCATACCTTGGGAATTTCAAACGCTTCGACCCAGCTGAGGAATTGACAACTGATTGTAAATATTAAAGAATCAAACGAGGTCCGTCACTAAGATAAATCCTGATGAAAAAATCCTACACCTTGACATAGTTTCTCTTTATATAAAAAGGAGAAAGCCTTAAGAAAATCTGCAGCCCGAAGAATAGGCTGATCATTACATTATAATTCATAAGCAGGAAAGTATTAATTAAGCAATTTTCCCCTAAATGCGTATCGGGAAAAATGACCCTCCGTCTTCGAATTGACATCATTACCACGGACATTCACAGAATCATTAAAAAGCAACTTGCAAAAATTCACCGACGTAATCTCCTGGAATACATGAGACTGACTACACAACAACGTAGACATTATTGCATCAGTTACCACCTCGAGCAAGAGATACTGAGGCAGAGAGGAGGGGCCAGCGTCGTTCCTCAGGCCGCTCGGGAGGCAGCACTCAGTCCTGTGATTGCATCCCTGCGCCCTCGTTAATCATCTCCGCCCGCACACATCGCCCCAATATGCGAGCCCGCACCTCATTATTGCGCACTCAGATTAGATTATTAATTAGTTTAAGCCTCCCTATCCTCAACAAATGAGATCCAAAGAGAGGAAGGAAGAAGGCACCATTAAGTGTGGAGTTGAGGGAACGTGGAATCTATGCAGAAAGGGCACAGAAACAGTAAGTGAGACAGAACATCATGAAACAAGATCAAAGTTGAAGAAGAAAGTAGTAGGTGTTGAAAAAACAGGACAGCAGTGAACCGAAAAAAAGTTGGTCCATAACAAAACAAAAACCTATGTTATTTTAACACAAAGAAAGCCTACCTAACCTTTAGCTCGGGCCCTCACATTGCCCCCCTGGGAGCGCTAATTCCTATAGATACAATAGTTGTATCCCCCTGAGGGGATATTGCGCACTCAACTAAATACAGACTCGCAAGATGAGCATCTCACCTCCTCGATACCAGCCGTCACTTTTAACGAGCGAACCCAGTCCCTTGGGTACCATTCATATTACAAGCAAGGTTACCGCCGACATACCTGACAACGGGAGAATAATGAATGAAAATGATTTTTTGGAATTTTCACAACTCGCATGTCGGGCACCAAATCCAGCCAAATGTGTACTCCATTACGAGCCGAGGAGTTGAGTTTTTGAACCGTGTGGTCTCTTCGACCAGCAGCGCACATGTCATTATCCCTCAACAATATGAACGGGAAATTATAACCTTACTTGACGGGCAGTATCTTCCAGCCACTGACTGATGGCGTCATAATCACACTACCAGTAGGCACATGAGGCAATGATTACGCATTGACTGATTCGAATTTTAATAACCTGATAATTTACTGATTAGAATAATAATAATAAAACAGTTGACAGATAACAATTATTAAATTTAATTCTAAGCTAGTTTACCTTTAACTTAGGATCTATTTTCCCCAAGGGAGCGTTCATTTGTTCAGAAAAATTAGGTAAATATTCACGAGACCCACAAAAAAAGTGGCTCTCGCATAACACAACGGGTGCAGCGCCCCGCCCCCAGCTAATTGACGCGTTAAGATCATCCTTCAGTGGCGAGCAACTCATGATAAACAACGTCCCTAAATAATAACAAGCAGCGCTACTCCCCAACCCAACGGAGGTAAATGGTTCGAGCTAAATACAGACATCATAAGAAATGTGAGAGATCAGGCGTCTAACTGAAGTCATGGTTTTTCATCTTAAAATTAAAAAAGACTTACAGGGCATTAGTAAATAACAAAATAAGCGACACATTGACTGCGATGGGTTAAATTGAAGTTCAATATCCAACTCAAATTTAAAGTCCAAAGTTTTTAAAATTTTTATGAATAGCAAACATTAACTGGGTAATATAAAACCATTACTTTAAAGCAGCTGGGAAAACTTAAGCACGACCCACCGGTGGGTCATACTGCAATGAATCTTGAAACAAATCGAAATTTTCGCAGTCAACTTTTGAAAGTAAATGGTCACTCAAGGCAATGTATTTTATTTAGTGAGTATAATGAGCTTTAGCTTGAACAACGCAAGCCACAGGCCCAGCACAAGCGAGGGCGGTATCCAGGTTACGCAGGCAATGGCGCGCTACCTGAGCGTGGTTCATCCCCACATCATCTGGCACAGAAAGATCATACAGAGGAGCAGTTGGCCCAGAAAGATCATTCAGAGGAGCAGTTGGCCCAGAAAGATCATACACAGGAGCAGTTGGCCCAGAAAGATCAAACACAGGAGCAGTTGGCCCAGAAAGATCACACAGAGCAGTGGCGGGACTTCAAAGGGGTTTCATTAAGCAGTCCCGGTACACAGGACCTGATTGATGGTGCATTTCGCTGTACAAACGTCCTTCGTGATGGATAAGTCCAGAACGCAGACAATGAGGCCTCGTTATTCAGGTGATAGACCGCACCAAAGCGGCCGCTGACTCACGGTTATTTGACGTCACTGCCAGGGCTTAACGTAATTAATGAATCAATATTTAACAAGGCTACTAATTCTCATTAAACAAAGAATCTTTTTACATTTAATACAACATGCAAAGAACGAAGGAAACTCAGTACGCCGTTGAGCAAAGTTTCATAAGGCATAGATAGGAGTATAAGAAAAAACTTCAAGACCTTGATAAAAAAAAAACAGCCATTCAAACAACACTCATCAACTGAGATAAGCATACATTGAATCAAATGAGTGTACAATTATTCGAAATGCCATTTCTATTTAATGATTTCAGAAATGCCCACGCACAAGATTATTTCACCTCAAATACTCACAGTTACTCTTACACTCACGATGAGAATAAGAGTCGAAAGCATCAGAGTATCAGATGAAAGAAAAACACACATGCTCACAGACTGCATTTTGCTCTGCAAAATGACAAAAATGGAGCCCAAAACTACACGTACGGTAATTCAAATCAAAATAGATTGCAATCCCGCCATTTTCCGCGAGTCAGGTTCATATCGCAGCGATCCTTGACAAGAAACAGCACGTGGGGCACTTGAGAAAATTTGAACAGAGAACTGGAGCAAGGCCACGCCACACGTCTGGATTTGATAGAGTTTCCACGCAGCGCACGACAGAAGCAGCGACACGAACCGGCGGTTGGGTCCACACAACCACACAGGGATGACGCAGCACGCCGACCGAAGGGTGGCACAAAGAAGCACCCCCTGCAGGCAGCATTGCAGCGGCGCGGAATCAATCTTCACTGCCATTAAACTTGGGCAACAATGAGCAGGCAACCCGCCTCCGGTGCCAGGTTGTCGATTAAAGGTAAGCACGAACAACAATTAGCCAATTGCAGTGACGGTGTGGAAACTGAGCACGTTAAATATCACCTAATGCTTTGACATCATGCCTGCTTCCCCTGAGGGTATTGAGACAGGCCTCAGTGTTAGGTCTAGAGCACTACCTCTTGAGTAATAGTTGCAAAAAAAAAAATTCAATGAAAATAAAAATAAGTCAACTGATCTTTTGAGTCACCAAAAACGAACGCATTTCAAAGTAGAAGGAGGTAAAGCATGCATTACTAAGGTGTTACGCGTGGTTTATCAGAGCATAAGATATTTCCAAATACCGAGCTTAGATACCGTTTACGACACAAAAACAATCATACTTGCAGCGCTTGATGATGAAGACAAATTGATCCTTAGTCCTCAAAGACAGACCAATTAAAGGAAGCAACGTAGTGTTGAGCCAAGCGTTGACTACACGAGGGCCAGAGGAAAGGTCAGCTGTAAGACTACAATACACCATATACGCATCGGCTTTGTCTGCGTCCTCAGTCCGCAGTCTCGATCCCATATGGCGGAGATCAGCAAGTATTGGTCGCCCATGTCGGACGGTAAATGAAACTATATCCTTCACGTGTACCAAAAATGATTTCATTTCATTATATTTTCAGCACTTTTGTAAGAGACCTAAGCAAATGACGAATAACTTTGAGTCGTCCTATGTATAAGTGCTCTATACTGTGATGACGTGTCAACAATAGCCTATTGAGTGCAATTAATAAAACATCTCACAATTTATGAGGGTTTCACAACCATTACACATCCGCTAGATTAATTAGCTGCACTACATAAGAAACGCATAGGAAATCCACGTTGATTATTTTTACAAGAAAATCTGCACACACAAGGATTCGATACCTCGAATAACAACGATTTAATCATGAACAGCTCGGTAGAACAATGTTCATGAACATGAACAACAATCAGCAACGAGACAACTGAGGCCTCTCATTTGTTACGAATATTTTCCTTCTTTTAAATGTACTATTTTTTGTAGGGGCCTAAAAAATTTTATGACGGATTGTCTTACAACTCCTAAAACATATCCGTGTCTCGTCAACACATCCCGTAATGATACTGGCCTCGAAGTATTACGCTGAAGCAACTGCAAGAAGAGTTCTTATTACAATGACGTAAGGTGCACTAACTTAGAATAAACTAATGAATCAATAATGCGCTAGTGCATGGAAGTGTAAAGTCGCTGCGTTATTATGAACTACCGCAAAATTGCCCCCAACATGGTAATCGTTTGGTTACAAATCTAGGTAGAGTGAGCGTAAGTTTACATGTGGTAAACTGTAATGAAGCCAACAGCCACTGCAATGGGATATCAGAGTGACCGTAAGCTCATACGCCATGCATGACCGATAACTTGCCTTTGGCACGAGCAGTACTGCACAAATGCTGCCACTGGGTTTATTGGTAGCTGCCACGAGAAAAATTGCTTCTCAACATCTAATTTCCTCACTATGGAAGCGCTGAATCCGTACTAATATGTCACTTATTGACTTACTCTACAAGACTGAACTGCCTGGTGACGCACGGGATACGAGCAGTCAAATGTAGGTACTGATATGAGCACAAAATAACTTACTTAACACTTGAAAGAATCGCGGAATATTTTGCAGGTCAAAACGACAAAAAAATCTTTACAGAAAGGTCGAGATTTGAAAGCAAAAAACAATGTTATTCCTATAGAGAGAGCATAAAACAGATATAAAAAAAAATATGAGAACCGAACATGGTGATTCGCAAGGCCACAAAGCATGAACAACAAGATGCACGAGATTTATTTGTAATAAAGAACGTTCACAGCCCAAATTTATTCATTTGTGACATACCCAGGTCCTCAAAAGAATAGCAAGCTCAAAAAAATGCCTTGCATTCCCAACGCGATAATACACGGCAAAAAAGACGACCTCTGAGCAGAGCTAATGAAGATAGTGTTTAAAAGCTTTAACGGGGCTCATGGCGTGAAGATTTGACTGCGTGCCCAACTCTGCATAGAAGAGAGCCGTTAAAAGTTTCTCTTGAACAACAATGTGACGTTTTAAACACCCCGACACCGTCAAATATTTTCAATCGTACTTTTAAGTTTGAGAACTTATCAAATTGTCATCACGCGGGTAACTGGCGTTGCTAAATGATTTTTAGGTCCTGCGATTCATTCTTTTGGCGAAGCATCACGCGGCAGGCCTCTTAAAATTCTCGGAGCGCATTTCAAGCTCGACTGAGCGTTACAAATTGGAGGGAGCTCCAAAATGAAGTTTGATGCCAAGCCGCTGTGGCGGTACCGCGTGATGGCGCTATCGGCCGAGGCGCCACCTCGGTGTTGCGGCGCTCACTCAATGCGCTCACAACGCAGCAAACAAGTGCTTTTTATGTACTAAGCCCAATTGAGCTAACTTTCAACTAACCATGATCCATAAAGATTAGATTAGATGTTAGTTTAAGCCTCCCTAACCGCAACAAAGGCGTCCCAAAGAGCAGAATGAGGAAGGTACCATTTAGTATGGACATGAGGGAAAGCTATGTCTATGTACAAGGTGCATAGAAACAGTGAGTCGAGAAAGAAGTTTATGACGCAAGATAAAAGTGAACAAGAAAGTAGTAGGTGCTGAAAAACACGACAGCAGGGATGAAAAAGATAGTTCGTAACAAAATAATTTTTTTTCTATTTAACAAAAGCAAGGCTTGCCAAACGTTTAGCTCGGTGTTATGTACTCGTGCTTGTGTGATTCGAAATATATCATTTTATATTACAGCAAACTCAAATTTCTCCGTCCAGCTACCATCTTAATGATTTTCCTCGTTGTTAGAATTTTGATCGCATTTATAAGTCATTTTCTTTCTGATGACGTATTTTCTGATTATTCTTGATGACTAAATACAAGGGATTAAATAAACAGGCTTCTAAATTTGTTATTTAATATAGAAATGATGACTTGAAATTTAACGAT
>JACJUY010001144.1:114443-148646 GCA_014220935.1 Platorchestia sp. MABIK
AGTATTGCCTGCCACCCAGCCCCAGTGGCAGAAAAACAAGCGATGCTAGAAGGCCTATGCAAATAAACTGCATCTTCGGCAGGCTGCGATCGCTTGAAAAATCACTGCAATGTCTCAGTCAGTCGCATAAATAATTTCTTCAATGTACTTTGGCCCAAATTAGATTGCTCAACTGATGATAGATTGTTTTCGTGTAAAAAAAAGCATGGCGAACAAAATAGTTAATCAAATAAAAATGTTTCTTCACAGCGTCACCGTATTTCTCTTCATGCGCGCATACTCTTTAATGATGGCCATCCATGCTTTCTCAAAATCGCCAAACCCTTTTGTCAAGAATTTGGATCAACATAATGAATGATAAAATAAAATGAACTTTCGTACAATACAGCTAAATTACACAGCATTGATTACTCAGTCTTTTTAAAAGTGATATGGGTGACACCAGAGCATCTAGGAAGGATGAGCGAAAAAGATCGAGACGGAGGCATTTGAGCTGTACACAGGGTACTTTGGCACGGCAACACGAGGCTGCAGTTGATGTAGAGGTGTCATAGTGCATCAATTCACACGAGCAGTAATATCTAACGTTGTAAATAAACACAAATGAAAACTATGTTCACAAGAATTAAAAGGTGAAATGAAAACACTTGGAACCGCACAAGAAATGGTACACAGGAAATATCAATGAAACCAATATCCTTCACAGCATGACAATGAGAGAAACTATTAGCACTATCTATTTGAATACAATTTGCATAGCACGGTAAAATTGAATCCAACAAAAATTACTTATTTAAAAACGAAGGAAAGTGATTCATAAGTTATTCACCAGAGTACCCTACACAAAATTTATCCACTACAGCAAATATACAACACCTGCCTTTAAAACCAACACATCTCACGTCAATGTAGGAGTGAGAGCAACGAAACATTTCTGTTTAATACCTTTAAGTTTATAAATTTGATGCGCAGTGAATTTCACGGCCGGTTTAGAATAATAAAGAAAGGCAGAGCAGAAGAGAGGCGCACGAGCAACAGGTTTAGCGGCGACGCAGCACGGAGACTTACGCTCCGTCCTTGTCTCGCTAGCGCCTCGTGTGCACCCTACAACCCGCTTGGTTCATGGGCAACTTATGGCGCAGATGTTCGGCAACAGGAAAAACATCAATTAAACCCTGCAACGCACCCAAACACTTTCTCACGATGGAGGCCTATCACACGTCCTGAGCAACTCATTTTCAGCAAGATATTACAATAATGGCGTTTCCAATTTACTTATAACATGCTGAAAATCAGGAACTAAATGAATCACAATTTTCACGTTAAATTCAACCACACTAGTTTGAAACCAATAGCGGAATCCTTCTACCACCTGCATTTAAGTTCACTCAATCTTCTAAAGAGTGGCTGAGCACACTTCGTCAATAATCTTTGTAAATCAAAACAAGTATAATCAAATAAGTACCCTACTCTAAAAAGGTAGACGTTTATTATGTTGACGTCGGCTAATTTAATGGATGATGGCTAGAGTACGGCGGTATCAAATAGACCATCAGCACAGACGAATGTCAGCCGTGTGTGTTCCTTTTGTGCTGCACGACTTCGTGCGTAGGCAGTCTTTAGCAGCGAGCTATTATTCTATTATTCTGAAGCCCACGATTCATCATTGAGAAGAAATAATAAAATTCCCTCGAGCCTGCGTCGTAAAATTTGAAAAATACTCTTCTATGCTCATTTTTATGTGTTAATTAATTAATAAACTAATATTCCATATCAGGTGGTACTACCAGAATGCTATGAAATGCTTCAGAAAACTAAGATAAGCCATGGATGACAAATACTACGTATTCATAAAAATCCACAATTTCATCAGGTGCACAACTCGATCAGCGACGGTAAGCACAGCACACAATTAAGTGACGTGGGGCGTTCAGTCAACTGCTCGTTACTCAAAGTGATGTTACGTACATGTAATCAACGTGTTATGTGCAGAAAATTATCAACATCTTCAGTACCTTCTGCCATACCAAAGTAGGAACATTAACTGATCTCCGTAAGTGGCGTGAATAAAATTGGAGATGCAAGCTCACAATTAAGGAAATAATTCCTTTGAGTTAATGGCGTACACCACCGACACCATCGCTCAACGATAAGACTAAAAATCTGAAAGAGAAACACAAGAAGTTTGGCAAAAAAGAAGAGCTAGATTGCGCCATGCGATGTGAAGAATCGCTGGGAAGTTATTCACGTCGTCTCTTTTTTACTAGAAAATCAACTCACAGAATAATCTGGAGAATTTTTCTTATCACGAGGCGAGGCAATATTCGCAGCTGCTGATAATTATCAGAACAAGATCATGCAGACCAGCGTCAATAATAAACCAATGTCTAATATGCTCGATGGACATTAAAAAAAACTAACCAAGCTTGGGAATTCAACATCGTAAAATCCGCTCTGGACTCCAAAGCGCTATATAAGACCCACAAAAACTTTAAGAGTAACCGCAGTGAAGTCTGCTAACAGAGGTGTAGATGTAAATCGTTTCAAGATGGAAAAAGCACACAGGCGATATTGCCGATCTCGACATCCACACAAAACAGTAGTGAAAACATGAGCACTCAACAGTTAAAAGAAAGCAGGTTTGTCGACTAAATAAGCCTCAATCTTAAACCACATTAGTTAGTTTAAGCCTCTCTTATCACAACGAAGATTTCATAGATCAAAAGGATGACGGCACTATTTAGTAATGAGTTAAGGGAGTGAAGACTCTATGCACAAGGTGTATTCTTGCACAGGATCCCCTGTGCATACAGTCAGTTGAGAAGGAAGGTTAGAAAACAATATTGAAGCTGAAGAAGGAAGTTAGAGGCGCTGAAAAGCAGGACAGCAGTAATCGGAAAAAATGGTCATTGACAACACAAAAAACATTATTTCAATAATAAGAAAAGGTCTACCTAACTCTCAGCATGGGATCTCACATTTTCCCCCTGAAGGCGGGTTCGTTTAGTAGCTAAAATGTACGGCGGAGCTAATCGAGAAATATGGCAAAGAGCAATTAATTTACTTGTTTATAAATCACGCGACAACGTTCCTTCCACCAAAAATTCAGAAAAATCATAGAAGTATAATTTTTTGGAGGGATGAATGTGGAGCGACGTGAAGTTGAGCTGGTGTATACCACACACTTATCGCGACGGCTAACTGGACTCGAGTCTTTCAATCGTACAAGTTGAAGTCATTCTACTTAATCATTTATTCTGCAACAATTTTTAAGCTCTGCATCAAGTACACATAAGAATTTTTTCAAAATATGAATTAAACTGAAGAAATTTTTACACTAATACAAACTATTCATAAACAGAAAAAACAATAAACAATAAAAGTTCTGCACAAGTAGGCGAAATGTAATCTTTCTGGTATCAGAATGAAAAATATTCTCATGTCGAACTAGTGGTCTAACCACTGCAAGGAATGATTGAAAGTTTCATGCGAGACAATACGCTTGAACACCAGAACGTCTACATTTTTCCATCAAATGCCAGCAAATTTTGAGGTTCTCCTTTAACCTATTAAACTTTGGAAACATGAACTTCAGCATCATCGCAGACCTAGAAAAGAATCCCGAGTGGCGGCCTGACTCGAGATGACAATGTCACAGGAGCCATATGTCGTTAATACAGCCACGGCAGGAACAGAGCGCGCGCGAGAGAAAAGCTAACGGTGATGTTGGTATGAGGGGCACCGCGTCGGACCAGCGACCCACTGACACAGTGGAGGACAGTCTGGGTCAGGCTCGAATGTGGGCATCTCCGGCAACCACAAGCTTATAATAAGATCAGTCGCCACAGTACCGTCTGGCAGATGCAGAGCTCTCCCAACGTTGACTCGATAACCAACCTGTCTTGCTTATGAATATGTATTATATTGCGACTCCTCGGCATTTGACAATAAGAAACACTAACATCTGCGTCAAACTAGTCAGTCATAAGTACGCACACATCAAAATTTTACGTAACATGATTTTCGGTGTTATTGAACCCTGTAACTTTAGATTTATTTGCTCATGCTAACGTTATTATAACCTCCGTCATTAGAATGAGAAAGCCACTGCCATTTAATATGAATTTTGAGGAAACGTGGAATCTATGCACAAGGTGTGTTCTAACACAGGATGACCTATGCGTAGAAAAAAAATCGCGGGAAGAGAAAAACAAAAAACCAGGAAGAGATAGCGAAAAAGGCATGAAAAATTTGCAGGAACGATAGAGCTCCCGAAGACCAATTTATAACTTAGCTACAAGTATCCTACCATAGGAGCGCTAGTCCCCAGGCATAAGATAGACAAACTTTACTAACTTAAAACCTACTGCTTTTCTTATGACAATTGAGAGGTGTTTTTGGGAGAGAATACCTGTGTCCTTACGGTCGTTAAGGGATAAACAGCACATGAGCGGTTATGTTCAAACTAACTGGTGAAAGTCAGACTCAATAAATTTGACAAGAATATCTGAAATACGAGACATCACAAAATATTTCCTAGAACGAGCGAGATGGGTCAGAAAAGATTGTTTCATTAGCTTGAATATTCCATATAATTATGTTTTTTTTGACAAATTACACATATGTACTCATATTTCCTCGTCAGCCATGACCTTTCTCCTCTTTCTGAGGGCAAATATGGCTCTGTGATCCAGTAAAATCTCCGTTCCACCTCCTCAAAAAACGAGAAATATTACACAGCCTTACAACATCTGAGCGCCATACGGTGTCTGGAATATCAAACGGTCTACGGTCGGCAGTAAAATAGGAACAGGTTACACAATCGTTGAAATAAATCGTATGTAAGGACGAACCTAGGCAACATAACCCAGTTACTCAACATAATATTTGTAGGTAATAAAAGCCGACTCATTTTTGACACGTGGTTTTAATTCTTACCCTCTGTGGAAATGGTTTTACATCAAGCATCTGCACAGCTGATGGAGAACACGGAACAAAAGACGCACGGGTGATTCTCGGAAGCGATGGCTAATAGAACAACTGAATCTGGGGGAAACAAAATTTACTACAGAAAGATACAGAGAAATATAAGCTAGTTTATTCTGTTCCTGAGTTCAGATAACGATCTCCATGAAAGGGATGGTCCCGACCTAGTATAAATGGCGCGGGGTCAAATAATGGATGATGAAAGCCAAACTTCATTTCCTGATGTGATTCACGCGTTCTTAGGAACATGAAATGGTGTTGTAAATTGCAAGACAATAGCACGTTAATTTATTCAAATCTCGGAATATAACATCATTGAAAATACTCTGCTTTCGCATTCAAACATTAATGCGTACAAAGCAAAAGCTCTAACGCATTAACGTGTAACCAATTCAAATGAATCCAAACTAACATTTGTCTACCAGAGGCAGCACAAGCGCTGCATGTTGGAGAAAACGACAAAGGCCTGAGGCTCGAGTCAGGTTTGGGTGACACGAAGCGTGAATATCTTTGCCAGAGGCCACAACATCTGCTCTCTGATGACACAAAGAGCTAATTGCGCCTAAAGCAGATATAAATGCAGGTCATCATGAGACAATTTTCGCTCTACATCGGTCACAGTCCGTGACGTAATCAACAGCAGTTTCGGAGAAGAACCTTTCTTACGCAGTGGGCTCATGTGAGATCTTAACTCATCGTTCACAACCAAAACTATCTGTATGAATTTCATCAGATACACTCCATGACGTCACAGTAATGAAGAAACTAAAAATGAAAAAAACGAGGCGGAAGGCAATATCCCGAGTACTCATATTGATGACAAACAAATTTTTGAAGGCACCTCAATTCCAACTGTTCAGCCCACAACGCAATACACAGGCTCATAAATTGGAATAGAGTAGACAAAAAAAAATATCCGAAACAAGAGCGAGTTAAATGGTGAAGGTTATGCTCCTCAGTCGCCCGTGCAGGCATCCAGAGGCAGGTGCAGGGAAGAACCCAATGATATGAGCTCGCTCCAAGCTAATGAGAGCAAACTGAACGGAATATCGTGACCATGGAATTATGCGCGTACTTGAACCAACACAAGAAGAAGAAGAAGTTAAAAAGTTAAAAATTGAGTAATTTTTCCGTAATACTCATACTGCAAGTGTACACGTCAATATTGAACGCAGTAACGACTGATTTACTAAAGAATGCGAGGCCGGGCACAGGTTCATCCTTGCAGCGTCTACATCATGAAATCATCGAGGTAATCGAAAAGGAGTTTAGTTTCTGAAGCAACAAGTTAACGTTAATAACACAGTTTATACTTTCTTCATACGAGATATACCTTTCATTGGCATCGTTATAATCAATGTCATACATCACCTAGTGAAAAGAACTCATCCGAGAGTGAAGGAAAAGATTTGAAAAAGTTCTGTTCAATTACAGTAGAAAACGTTTTAGAGATATCCGTGAAACTATTAAAAATGCTATCACGAATAGAAAACTATATTCAGGAGGAGGTGTTGGTAGACAATCCTCACTAAAGTAAACAAAATAACTAAAGAAGCTCAAAAGCTGCGGTAATGCACAGGTTAGAAGAAACAAAACGATCATTCGGATTAGGAATCAATCCAACATGTTGCGACCCCAACGGAGTCCCATCAGATACAAAGAAGCGGCAGCACATTTCATTCAAGCAAATGAGGCTGAAGAACAGTGCGCTGTAAATTGCGTCATATGTCGCACAACACTAGGGCGACCACGGAGCAGGAAAATGTGTATAAGTGAAACAGAGAGTATTTCTCAGTGTTACACCAAAAGCAATAACCAGTAAGGTCGCAAGCCCTACATTGCTAACCCAAGATTGGGGTGATATAGACACCATGCTGCCTAGGAATGGCCCAATCAGCATTCAGCCTAGCCCTAAATCCGGAAAACTATCAAGAATTTTGGCTAGAATCTCGAAGCACCCTCACCCCCAGATTAACGCGAATGGAATCCATTGAGGAGACTATTCTCGGACGTTTCTAGGATGAAAAGAAGTAATGCAAAGTTTAGGGCATCAGGATAAGATTAAGTACCTTTGAAAGAATTCATAGAAGTAAAGCAGAACAGGGTTCAAGAGTCAGTAAATTCAAGGCTAGAGGGTAAATACTTCCATGAAGTGAGGAAAAGAAGAAACAGTGAACAGAAGGAGCCTCCATTAAAGGAGCCTCGAGGATATCTGTGCGAGAGCCAAGACCTGATCACTGAGAAGGGTGCCCTCAGCTGACCCTCTCACAGGGAAGCCAACCACGGAAGGTATGGAGCTCGTACACGCGTCCTCTCCCACCATAGACGTGCCAGCACCACTGCCGTCAGGCAACAACCCCAATCAATAATTTCACGACATGCGAAAAAGAACCATAGCAACAGCGGAGTGAAATTCCTTCACGGCAATTATTACAGCTTACCACCGACTATATGCTGGTACACTGTAAACTGATCTCCACGGAATCTAAATTAGCTGTTACATTGAAAAAAATTTGCGTTAAAGGCTTCAATGGTTCAAACACCTACGTGTATTACACAGGCTTTCCACTAGTCCCGCTTCAACTATTGGTGTCTTTAGGACATATTCACGTTAAGTGGAAGAAAAAAATTCATTTACAGCGTCTCTAAATCAATTCTTTTTCAATGAAAGAATAAAATAAAGGATAACATTGTCCTAAATAATTATTATGAGAATTAAAATTACATTCGTTTAAGACTTTTTTGCCACAACAAAAGGGACCTCAAGAGGGCGATGATGAGGAACTCTACGCAAAAAAAAAAGTGGGGACTCTACACAAAAGGTGTTCCCCCCCACGAGATACCTTGCGCTAATAAACAGCAAGGCATGAAAACAGTAGAAGCAAAGTGAGCACAAAAGATACAAATCCCAAAGGCCTATCTATAGCTGAGGTAACGTAACAGTAGCTCCCTAGGGGCGCCAGTCCCCGTAGCACAAGATAGAGATACGCATCTAGCCTAAGCCTATTACCCATCCTATGCCCACTAAGGAAACCTCAGACTTAAAACTAGCTCTTTTGGAGAAATAGTTGACATTCGAATGAAAAGTACAGTTATTGGAAAAATCATAAGAATCCAGACATAAGTTATAATTTTTAGGAATAAACGGCCTCGTTAATGAACATAAAAGTAGCTGGGAGCTGCAATATAACACAAAGGATCAGTGAGGTAAGGAGCATGACTAGCTGATAAGAAACAAGTAAAATTGTTGCATCGCATAAAAAAAAACAAGCATTGGCAGAGCATCGAAAATAAAACATTATAAGTGCAGAATCGAGCCTTGTTCGTGAGTAGAAGTTGAATAAATCCTTGACAACACATTCCGAAGCCAACTGGCGCCGTCTGCACCTCAGCCTCATCACTGCACTCTATCCATAAGCTAAAAGGAGCGAGCAGCAGCGGCGGACTAACTAGCAACACTCACGTTTTATGTATATGGCAGGCCCTACGATGGACCGACTCTACGAACTGCAGCACCAAACTTGATAGAGTAAATTTGTCTCAAATATGCAACAAAGGGTTCGGATAAGCTACCAATTGATGCGTCGTAAGGTTGCGTAAATTGTGTAGCAAGCGTATTGAGGCACATTTATTCCGCGAGGGACTTTTTGAAATAAATACTTCAGTACACGCATGCACGACATAAGTCAATCACGACGAGATACACGTACGAGTAAAAAATGAAACCGTAACCCAAGTGAAAATATGTTTGAAAACGAGTTGTACGGCAGCTTTTTCAGGCAGAAAATAACACACTTATCAACAATTTCACCCGCTATAGAGGGCCTTTTCCTTAACTTAGTAATGACGGTATATTTGACACTGCCTGATTGACAGCAGGGCTCGCAATTAGAATCCGACCATACGAAGGCAAGACCTCTTATGTGCAAGTAGCAGGGTGATCAGACGGATCTATCGCCACTGCTCGGTCATTGGTGTTAGAAAAGAAAATGGTGTGAGTGGCGCATAAAATGAATCTCAACGCTAGGGCTCCATAAATATCCAAAAGAAGTCGAGCACACAGAAAGCAGGGCAAAGAAGAGCGACGGAAGAAAGCGTGTCCACGTTGGGGGAAATTCGCATCTAAAGCAGAGGCGTCTGAGCGCTTACGCCCTGATACGCAACACCATTTCTGCAAAATCATTTTTGTCTCACTAGGAAAGTGTAGGGGCTTAATTTTATACATGAAAACGTGACACTGAAGCAAAATTATTTTAAAAAGTTAAATGTGAGCAAAATGAAAAAAAAACTTTTGTCAAAAAACTTTTCTTATTTGTATACCACTCATTCATAAACTAAAGGAGAAGGCACTTCTCCACGAGTAAACGAACACTAACACCACTCTAAATAAATAAATTACACCTAGTGGGAAAATGAAAAGAATTTTAAATGTGAACGAAAATAATTAAACTAAACAACAAAAAAAAAAACGTTACTCCTGAAATTGTTGAACATCTGGCTCAACTAATTACTTAAGACTGCGCAATAGTTGTTGAGTTCCTTCTAAGGAAGATTCAAACAATACCGTGTTGCTTCGCCACTAAGCCAAAAGTGATTCAGAGAAATCCATAGAAAGCTTGAAAAAAGTTTCCAGCGCCAGCAACTAACTTTTCCCGGATCTCTGCATCACCCGCACGTTTCGGAGGAGCGAAGAAAAAACAGGTGTAAATCGAAGACGCCAAGTGCACACAGAATTTCTCTTTGAATGAAAATAGCTCGTTTAGTTGTGAGGCTTTACAAAACATATCAACCGTCACAGGAAATAACGCTACTCTGTAAACGTATCAGTCGATTTTCCAATGAAATATACTTATGACTCAACAAATACTTAATACGAAAAATTTACAAGGCCTTTTAGTGAAGGAAAATCTCCAACAGCCCAAGTCGCTACGAAGTGAGTGAAATGAGCACGGTGACACATCAACACTGACAACAAAACTAGAGTCCATGGAAATCAGCGCTTTCACCCAGGGTCGTCAGTATCGATCACGTAGATCACGCGCTCGACAAATAGGTCAATACGTGTTCTATCAATGAATTTACATACACTACATGAAATCCTGTCCGTCTACTGAATCCATGAAATCACGCTTTTTTTTGCCCAGCCCATGCACATATAAATCTCACAAAGCATAGGTTAAATTTTGCAGACGTTGATTCGCAAATTTTATATTTGATTTTACGTTGTGTGGAATCAGAATGGAGCAACAGGGTAAAAATGTCCAACAAATTTGGCACGACAGAGCCAACTCCACCAAGTCGGTTGGTGGTGCCAGCTCACTGAAGCTAATTAGGGAATGCGGGACCGCGCCCTCCTGGAAAAAAAAGCAGTTCACGTACTTCTTCAGGGCCGGAAAACTGAATAACTTTCTGCACAGAAACCTCGGTAACGGAAACAAACGAAACACTTGAATACAGATTCTTCCCTCATGTGCCACAGTAAAACAGCACTGAAAAACAACAACGAGATAGTACACAGAATTGATAAGCGAAATGTGAATGTAAATTCTAAATAGTCTCATGTTGAAGGAATTCAGCTAATGTTTAGGTATAATCAAACCAAAGCTCAATAATACAGTCGAGAATAACGTAAACACGATTAATTAAGCCCTCTTTTATCCGTCAACAACGCCAACGACAAAAGGCCTGATCTGACCGAAGTGACGAAACTTAACTGTATTATTTAATTTATGCTTAGTTGAGAACTACAGAAAAATTTAAGACACGATGTAAGCCTAGCGCCGACATCGCCTATTATTTTACATTCATCCTAGCGCCTATTATTTTACATTCGTACAGTTCTAACCTGATAACGCTATTCAGTTGCTTTCAATTTTCTGAGTTTCCGCACATGAAATCGAGCGTAGTTTTCATTCCTTGTGGGACAAATGGAAAGGGTATTCCAATGAATCTTATAAAAGATTAAAATATAAAGGGAAATCAGCCCTGAGGAGTGTAAGGTACATAAACTATACTTAACACTCTCATAATAATATACAAATTATACCACTTATTACCTATAATTGTATTCCCATTATATCAGAGAAGATAGTTTAAAGATCTCATTTCAAAATTTACTCTCGGTGGCTGCTGCTAAAGCCATGGCGCTGACTGTGTTGTGCTGTAACTTCTCCGCAATATCATATGACATCAAATTTGCATTTAGAAGCAAAACATGCACGATTTCGTACACCACAATTCTCACATTGTGGTCTCTTGGCGTTCTAAAAAAACAATTCGAGTAGAAATTTTTACCATCTGGTGTTGGAAGTGATTAGGTGTTAGAAATACTGAATTAACAAAACCTTACGTCCGAATGTTAGAATTAAACATTGTACTCACCTCCATTGGATGACGAGGAGGCAGACGAAACAGCGGAGAGAGTGGCAGTGAGTGGCATGAGAGCAGGAGGCGGGTTGGGTGGAGGCAACGGAGGAGTACCACTATCAGTGCTGCTATCATTACTGTTGCTGCTGTTGCTACTGCATGACCCGCCTCCTCCTCCGTGGCTAGGAATTCCAAAGATGGGCCGCGGCATTTTGGAAGCAGGGGCAGCGGTAGTCGCCAAGCCGCCCGTCGTGAAGCCGTCACCTTTGCCCAGCGATAAGCTCAGGCGGCCCGCCAGCGCCCGTAAGGCGATGCTTACTTTACGAGCACGTCCCACGTCGCTGTCGTCGGCGCGTCGAGCACCCGTTTCGTAATTCAAGCCTCCGGGCCCCAAACTGTTTTCCGACAGGCTCAAGCCTTGGCCCAATAGACGACCTCCGTTCGATAAAGAGATGTCATTAGCGCCAGGGCGACCGATCGTGGACGCCAAGTGCTGAAGAACCGACGGCATATTTTGGCCCACCGGATCATTACTGGGACTAGAAGACGGTGAAAAATCAATCTGGACATTTTCTTTATCTTTGCTGTTGAAGAAAGCCATAGCAGAATGACGTTTCTTGCGAGCTCGAGTGGTTTGTGGTCTAGCAAGCCCAGAGGGAGGAACGGGCTGCAGAGAAGCTAGCGGTCCGGACAGTCGCGAGTGAAAAACTCCATGGAGGCTGCGGTTAGAGATTTTCCGTTGCTGGTTCGGAGCTTTGGGGGGATGGCCGTTTGCCGTCGATTGGGTCGACGGTACGAAAGAGTCATTATTGACTCCGTAGTTCAGGTGGTTCGAACCTGTTGAGCCGACAACAGGATCGGAATACTCCGACGTTGAAAGAGAAAAGTTCAATTTGTTTTGATGATCAACGATGTTACTGGCGTCCTTGCGTCGTCTATGCCCAGGAGAAGCGTTCACGTGATTAGATCTCGCGTGTGGGTGATCAAGCGTGTTCTTGGGGTGTCCGTTGCTATTGAATTTGATGTGAGGAAAATCTAGAGTGCCATTCCCGTTGCTTATCTTGTGATGTGGGAAATCGAGAGTTAGATTAAAGATTTCTTTATTTTGGTGCAGGTCTCCTTTGCTGAAACTTTTACTTTTTCTACCATTAGCAGCAAGGCTCGTGCGACTTCCACTGTAGCTGTTATGCGCATTGCCGTTGGTAGCGCCATGCCCACCGTTATTGATACCTTCCGAGGATCCTCGACTGACAAAATCTACGCGAACGTGACTGTGATCACTGCCGTTAGAGTTGCTGTAGCTGAGCTTGGGTTGCGAGCCGCTGAGGCCGGGGTGGGTGATGGTGAAGGCTCGCACAGGCGCGAGGGGATCCGATAAAAATTGCAGCTGCGACGACGACAAGCGGTGTTTAGGGGCGCCTACACCGCCGCCGTCGCCTCCGGTCACTCCCATTGTGGTCTGGCTGCTGCTGCTTGCGGGTACTCTCGAATGACGGTCGCTCTATTTGATTTGATGTTCCCTGGACACAGACTCTCACAGACTCTTTCCTGATGGAGCAATCAAGTACGAGCCTCTCAAATTTCGGAACACAAACACTGCACTCACGTATAGACCTCTTCTAACTTCACCAGAAGAATGAGCACGAAGTAAGAGTACACTTATGCATTTCTCGTTGAAATGGTTGAATGATCAGACAAGTAACGGCCGTTATCAAAAAGAAGAGCACATCCGCCTGTAAATTTAGTTGTTTTCATTCAAATGTTACTTCACAATAACGAAAAGTCCCTAAACAAGCTGATTTTAATGCATTCTAAACTCTAATTAGAACACGCTTGAGGCACTCGATATAAGTAATTAAGATTGCACTACACAATTAACAAGCAAAATGATTAGATACATATTATGAACGTGCAGAAAGTTAAATTGAAGTGCTGTCCTTAGAACACATTTTGCGCAGTGTGTATATATGGCTGAAGCACAAATGAGAAAACGAATATAAAGTGGAAGCAGTTACTAAAACTACAGTTTTTCCCTCCCCATTGAAGGAAGTTAGCTAAACAAGACACAAGTTAACTAGTGCAGTTCAACCGTTGAAACCTGTGCTACGCAGAGGGGCACGCACTCACAAGGTTAAACCTATTATGGGTGCCCTAGCTGGAAAAGATAATCAAAGAAAAAGTTACATCATGAAAATAGAACTAGAGGCAACGTACGCAGGTTTGCTAGCGCATCAGTCGCTCAGACTACAGGCATAGAGCCTTAGGTGGTCACAACATGAAAATAAGTCGCACATAGTGGAGTGTACTCGCCGCATTACACACAAAAACCTATATGAGTTCAATTATTAGGGAATACAAAATTTGTAGAATATCTAATTTGTGGACAACGTAATATTCCGACTAAAAACACAAAAAATTCTGCAATTTTTTCATGTCATGAAGCGATGTTTAACAATTTTCCTAAATTTGTAGTTAATCTTATTTTCTTCCAGAATATTGTGCTTTGCAAATTACATGAACCTTAAAAAGATATGGGAAATGATATTCGAAAGAAAAGATAGAGAACTGCTTTAACAGTAAACTGAAACTTAGATCCAACTAAAAAATATTAATGTAGTGTGATATCAGATACAATTACGAAAACGTAAGGTATTACCAATTTAACCCCTAATGAGATAAGAAGGGAAATTGATGAAATATATTTGTTTACAAAAGTACGCCACTCGTAAAATACCATTTTATTCATTTTTGCTGAGCAAGTCACTTTATGGCATCAAAAGGCATTACCGTGTGTTGCAATGAATATGTGCTCAAATATCAATTTACGTTCACACACTTTTACCACACTTCACCGAGCACATTATAAACTTTATGACAGGATAAAATACGCCGATAAGCAATAGTAAAAAAAAACTACACACAACATCAAAGCGAACTGATCACTCACCATACACAAAAATGTTATGTTCACCCCAGCGCGCAGCTCAAGCAAAATGTTTTTCGTAATCAAAGCCTTTGCGGATTAATCCAAGAAGTAATTCTTCGAACGCTAATAGAAATGAGTTGGCAGGTAGAGTCACGTTCTCAAAGACCTCAGTAAGTGAAAACACAAATATTCTGCGAGATAAACTTAATAAAATCCTTTAGAAAAAAGTGATAAAACTACAGAAGCTCTGCCTTAGCTAGGTCAGGACTAAACTGGCAACTAAATGTAAAAAAAAAATGGTCTCGAGGAAAAACAATCCAAAAAATTTCGATGTACAAACTATTTTCTGACAAACTAATTGCTGAAGTCAGAAATCTTCCGACGAGTTAAAGTTTTCATAAAATTCTGAAAACAAAATAAAAACGAAGCTCTCCGGAAGTTTTTAATTCATTTGAACTAAGAGAACTGGAACTCATAGAAGGAATGGGCAGAATACCAAGATTATACTTTCTGGCTAATATTGGCTTAGATTAAACAAGAACAAAGGAGTAACACTACGAATAGTCAAGTAGCTGCTCAATTCGAGTAGAAGTTTCATTGGGTGAAACGACCCAGCCTAATTCTCCTTAACCTCAAACATGAAGGAATTGTACCCACACACATAATCACTATGAGTAGAAATAGAATGTAATTCCCAGTATTTTAACAGACGCGGGGAGCGTCTAACTAGAAGTAAAATGGACAGATAACGTATACACGACACTGGTATAAGAAGTTGCTTACATGAGATATGCACAAATATGTACGAAGGTGAACGAAAATCGAAGATAAGGTTAGAAACACCACTCAGAACAAGTCCACGAGATTCTTCTGGTACTCGTATTGCTGTCTAGATCGCATGTCACGCCCAGGCAGAACAGGAAAATATTTTGACAGCCATACACACACAGCCATTTTGTATGTTCCAGATTGGTCCAGATAGTCGTTGAAAAACGCAAAATATCAAGCACATGAGATGAAGCACATGGCGGAGCCATCAAATCAGTAGTAAAAGAGAGACGAATATTGACGTCTAGATCAGAGAAAAACCAAGTCTGTTTCATTAGTGTTCCAAATGATTCGGTCACATGTCCCACTTCAAAGACAAGTATTTCTTTTTGATTAATAGCGATGATAAAACAACAGAGACAAGAACTAGCTTACTAGAATTTAAAACGATTTAATCCAAACGGGGTACATTAAGGCGAAGAATAGATTTCATTATGGGAGTTTGTGAATATTTAATTAGATTTATAAAGATTGGGACGACTGAAGCTGATCCCTTGCAGAGAGAGGCGAGCGAAGGAAGCAGAAGGTAACAGGCAACCCGCGGTCGCGGCATGGCCTTGACTGGGGCACGAACGTAGGCTCGCTGCAGGGCACGACACCGAGGATTAAAAACCAGGCTGCAAACCAGGAGAGCGAGATGCAGGTGCAAGCGGCAAAACACTACATTGGTTTACAAGAATTTCGTCTCAAATCATTGACAGAAAGAACATCGGAAAATATCGAGTCGATTGTAAATTCGCTTATAATTTAGATTATGTCCCTCGTGTGAGTGAATGTATTTTGACTTGATTCTTTTGGTACACGTCGAAACATGCTTCAAGTTGAGAAGCACTGTTAACACAAAACAGAATGAGTAAAGACATATTTAAATAATTCTACAAACTGACAGGTGTCATACAATTGCACTGAAATTCCAGAAATGAAGGATAAAATTAGGGAAATTCAAACCCGTTTGTCAACAGGCGAAACTTGGATAAATTCTTTTCAAAACGAAGATGTTTACGTAGTGCTGAACAAACGCTAACATATTGTGTTAGAATATCTTTTGTTGTGCTGACGGGATACAAAAGCGTTGAGCAAGCGTAATAATATGCCGCACGCGTTATCTGGAAACCGATTTTGAAAACACAAACCATACAAAATCGCCACAATGCAAGTCCGAGAGCAGAGTGAGTAAATAACCCCCATAATCTGTTGTTAATGGAACGTCAGTGAGTGATTTTACCAGAAGGCAGAAACTAGACATGTCCCTCGAGAATGGAATAAAAAAAATCGCCGCATGTAACCAGGAACAGGTTCTGGGAGTAGGGATCGTCTGCATGACTGGACGGACGCGCAGGTCGCTCCGAACTCGTCAATGGAAGCGTCGTCTTCCTGAGACTCGCGCGTCATCAGCCAACAAAGAAGGCTCGCCACTCGAGCTCGGTAAGTGCAGGGGCACAAGTTGACGTATTCAAATGAACTAGTGATAAGTTCATCGACGCAACTTTTCAAGAGAACAGGTTTTCGGTTCCCATCACAAACAAGTGAACGGCAATATTTGCAGCGCTTTGAAAAAGAGCGAGCAGTTTGCTTGCTCAAGTAAATGAATTCAGCTTGCAAACTTTTGAAAGTTTTCTCGCAAGTTGAACCATATTACAAAGTATTCTTTAATGTTAAAACTCAAAATGAATTATTATGCTATATAAAATCAGTGTTTTTATTTCAAATAAGAAATTTTACGAACTGAACACCTGCAAACGAAAAACTAAACCTTTCCGCCTTACGTTTTGTTCCCGTTCCTCACAAAACCACGCTCGAACACCTGAATGCTTTGCAGCAAGTCTATAAACAAGGCAATAATCGCGGACCGTTAAATAAAGGCTAAACGAGAATGAAAATCACAAGAAGCTTTTCAGCAACATTTTTGAATTCAGAAGGAATGAAAGAACTAGAAATTCCAGCTCAAATTCAGACGAGTGAATAAGACGAAGTGAGATCGTGGCTGAACTAATTGTTCACGCTCCCAATGAACCAGTCACTGAGTAAGACTTTCAAAAACGCACAGGAGGACGCGACTGGAAGCTCACGACACTCCAGACAAGAAGTTCCAGAGCGACGGAATGCTGCACCCGTTGAGACAACTCGCAGTCGCGATACCATCGTACAGGCTCTCAGAAAAAGCCATGCATCTACATAAAAGATATATCCATCAGAATTTTCATCTAAAACCTACATAAGTTCATTCGTTGAAGACTGGCAGAAACGCAAGCCATTGTTTCATAACAGCCACAAGGGGCTTGAAATCGTCGGCTTCAAGGAAAGTGATATTTAAAAAAACAAGACGAGCTCGGTAAAGTCCCGAGCTGGCTTACATCATTGACCGTATCACCACGTCTACACTTACGGCGAGATAAGCACCCTAACATGACCAATTACAGCAAGCTCCGCTCTCCTTATTGATCCCTGGATGATAACAACAGACCAGACAAACTAAAAACATAGGAGCATAGAAACTAATATCTAGGATTTCAATGCCGCTGGTCATTTATGCCCAATTTCTTCATCGAAAATTCCCGGGCCAGGGAAAGAAGTCCTATGAAGCGTAGGTTTTATATATTTCAGTGCGAGCAGAAGAAAGGAGCAGCAATGGCGAGGTAAAGGGATGTCCGACCACGTGTTACTAGACGTATTAATTTCAGGGATACACAAGTACCCAAGCATTCAATAAATGAAGGGCATCAATGCAAAAATTTTTGAATAAAACAGCAGTTGTCCCATGCACGAGTTACAGCTAAACAAAAACTTAACACAATAAAGGGACAGAAAAGGGTAAAAATAAAAGCCATGGAAGTTTTGCCATGAAAGTTTCGATAGAGGAAAAAAATTGATGCAATTCAAAATGCTAATATAATTTTTGTGGAAACACTCGGACACAAGAAATTCTCACGAGGCCACATACGAAACAACATTTCAATACTGACCTGAAGTTTTCATAGTAGCTCTGTTGGCTCGGTAACTCGTAATGGCAGCAATTACAAACGCTAGTCTGAAGAAAACTTCAAACGTGAAACACAAAATGAGATGAATAAAGTCACTTTGGATTTTAACAAAACCCAAGGAAAACAACAATTGCTTCAGATGAACGACTCAAGAGGAGTTAAGGAAGGAGGTAAGGAGTTAATGGAAGATACGAAGGATTTTAGCATTTTATTATCAGATATAACCAAAAAGGAAGTCCTTCTATGGTGAGAATAGACGGCAGTGAAAGAAGAAAAACGTGTAGATGAGAAAATAAATGAATAACCTTGTCATTTGATGGACAGGTGTGTTGAGCACCAAGAATTCACATCTAAAAGCGAATCAAAAACTTTGAGAGGAAGTCAAACAATTTTGTGGCGACTCAATTCAGAGAAAAATTGCAACAGAGGGCGAGAAATTAATGAAGCGCGAAGAATACAACGAAAAATATGTTGCGTTCGAACACGTTGAGCGAGCGCCAGTGACACGATCTCCAATTCTTAAATTACACACGCTAGAGGAGATCGCAGAATCTTTATAAAAAAAATCAAGGTTTCAATGAAATAGTCGTAATTGATGAGCAAAATGGGTATTAGTTTTAATTTATAAATCGGCTTCGCATTAATATTCGATGAATACACGCTTCAAATGAGCAAATATCAGTCATTTTGTTAGCATGGGATTGATGTCTCCACAATTCGTAACAGGATTTCTGTTCCGTCAACATTCCACGATGATGATATTTTCCAGCCAGCAGACACGACACCAAGTAGTTCGAGGGGAAAAAAGTACTACAAATAATAACAAAAATCCCTAAGTAAATGAACACCTCAAAAACTAAGATGTTGACACCCGAAAAGATTACTCATACTCTATAGTTTATGATGAACTAGTTGCCTGAACATTAAACTAGTCACTCAAAGAGCACGGAAAACGTCAGCACAACGCTACCAATGTTAGCACGTTGTAACTGCGTCCTGAAATCTAGAAGACCATTCCCATTCTCTCTGTTGACTTCAGAAAATCGAAGACCAAGCCGTGTAAACGGAATTGTTTAGCCTTGAAACAAAACTCTAAATGACAGTTTTTTATGTAGCAACAAACTTGATTGGGAAAGTTCAATCAACTGGTAAAGAATTTTTGACACAATTGTAAGCTCAAATTAACAAGAGAGAACAAGTACAGAATATTATTTGTAGAAGTTGTTTCCTATCCCGAACAGTGCAAACAATAACAAACAGGTATGTTAAGGGAGTATAGAAGGGAAGAGCAGTAGCTATGCCTCACAAGCAGCTGTATCACAAAAAAATGAGATTATACAGAAATAAGAAACGAGTGGCGCTGGAATTCGAGCAAGCAAGGCAAACACGACAATTGGGCAAATAATACCATCATTAGGCTACTACGAGCCCCACAACAGTAGAACTGAATAAAGAACAAAGACAAAACAAAAGAGGACGCCACACACACAAAGCGTACGTGGGAGGATGAGCGCGCCAGGCCACGTCGGGCGTCCGTCAAGGCCAGGCAACCATAAGGGAAGACGTGTCAACCAATGGTTGTAAGGTGACAATAAGCAGAGCTCAGCCATTATTGTCTCGATTAGGGCACGCATCTTCATACCAGCGTAACTTACGACCGCGTGTGACGCGCAGAACACGCGACAGTGCGACAATTGATGGCACTTCACTGGCGCAACAAATTTTAAGCAATGAAATAAAACAGTAACTAAACAATGGCTGAGTAGAGAAAGCTGATTTCTTCTTCCCTTTTAAAAATCTGGATGCAGTACTGCACGCTTCATGGGAAGTTCATCGAATGGATCGAGGTGCAAGGACGATATATAAGGCGTTAGCACTGCAGGGCTCAACTAAAGGAAAGTAAGCAAGATGGTAGGAAAAATTTGAAGTAACACGAGCAGATGTAGGATGCCGCAACAGACATAGTTCACACTCGGCAAAGATGCCAGGATGATCACATTTCTACTTTCAAGGTAACTCATCATGATTCTATCCCGTTTTTATTGGAGTAAAATATGCAGAAACTAAAGAGAAAGGGACTTGTTAATCATATTTGCGTAGCAGTCACGCGGCTAAGGAAATAATAGTCAAGTCATGAACCAATAAGCATCATTGCAGGAAATATTCAATGTAATGGGATCCACACCGTATTCGGAAACAAACTTAAAAACATGTACATGGCTAAAATTTGAGGTCGAAAGATAAGCGCGAAGTAAGTTCTTTTGATCATACGAAAGTGTTTTTCAGTGTTTCAAAGTAATTACAGACTGTAAATTGTTTACTAACCTTCCACAGGTATTTAGAAAAACACAAATACAGCGGTGGAGTGCATTGTGCAAACTAAAAATGTAGGTTATCTGACAAGAACGATTGTACAAAACCCAAGCAGAAAAAATAATCTACACACCAAGTTAGAGTGAAATACTTTAATACCTGCATATTTTGTACAAAGGCAATCAGACGTATTTCAGTCAACTTTTCAGCCTAATCTCAATAAGGTTTTCATGCCGGGTACCAATAACCTCCTTTCAAGCAGAGTCTTTGCGCGATTTCTACACGTTAATACAGTGAATTAAATAAATTCTCATGACACACATTCAGCCAATACACTTAAATTAGTAAAAGACTGCTCTCTCATTGAGCGCAGCTCAATGAAAGTAGCGTAGCTGACGAGCTCCAGGCTCTGTACACCAAAACTCGGTCAGTACCGCCGCAGAACTGGGGCGCGCCTTCCTATGCGAACTCGGCGTCTACAAAAATATCTCCAATCCAGGGCCGGACTCGTCGGTGTTGTTATCGCTGTTGCAGGCAGGGAGAGCAGCCGCACCAGGTCACTTTCTCCCGAGCAACTCTCTCCTGTAACGCACCCACGCACATACGCACCTCTCTCATACAGATGACTGGCCGCTCGCACACCCCAAGGCAGTCTTTCTAAATGCCAATCTCAGAATCTTTAATGATTGCTTCCACACAACGTTGCTAGGTGAGGCGAAGAGAATTTCAAGGCTTACGAGAGAAATCAAAAGCATGACACTTCGTTCATCCTAAAATCCGTTTGAATCAAAAAATTGAAATGCTGTGACGAGATGAACATTTTTTGATAAGCAAAAGGAAAGCGCACTCAAAACTTCCATCGCACCATGCTTAACACACGGCGCATATATTTCACCAAAAACGATCCACTCCCAAAAAATAGATCATATGAGGGTAATTTAAAATCAACGTTACCCAACATCTAGCACTAACATCACTCTAAACAAGGAAGGCATTTCAAAGAGCTCCCACAGGTTTTAGCCTCGCGCTCCAACCGGATGCCAGCTTGATGGTCTCAAGACGGGTTTCTACTAAAATTTTCATGAGCATTAGGTAGCCAAGACATTCTGAGGCTGCCAACTATTGGAGGCATCGTCACATTGTCTGCCGCTGTCCCGTCAAGGTCGGACGTAGCCTATGTACCCAGTAATGCTGGCTTACCCCGCACACGCCTGCGTGGGAGGATGAGCCTTTGTGCGATACTATTATACGGTACACAGATTATTAGATTATTAGTTAGTTTAAGCCTCCCTATCCGCAACATAGGCGATCCAAAGAGAGGAAGGAAGAAGGCACCATTTAGTATGGAGTTAAGGGAACGCGGAATCTACGCAGAAAGGGCATAGAAACAGTAAGATAAGAAAGAAGTTCATGAAACAAGATCAAAGTTGAAGAAGAAAGTAGTAGGTGCTGAAAAAACAGGACAGCAGTGAACCGAAAAAAGATGGTTCTTAACATAATAAATACATTTCATTTCAACAAAAAGAAGGCCTACCTAACTCTCAGCTCGGGCCCTCACATTGTCCCCCTGGGAGTGTATACGGTACACAATGCATGCGTGTTTTCCAGAGCTGGACATACACTACGTTATGCTGCGTCAGTATAGGTGTTTTCAAGTTAGCAGTAAATCCAATACAGGGGCACTTCGCAGCAAGTCAGAAAACAGTCCAGTATCAGGGAACTGGAAAGTCTTCAAACTTCACGTGTGCTACACGCTGCGAGTGCAGCACAGCAAGAATTAATTACAGATTGCGCTCGTGAAGGTTAGGCATGACTAGGCGATTGAGCCATTAGTACGTGATACGCGTAAATAAGGAATAGAATAGAATACGGAAAGAAGACAACGAACGTAAGGACATGACGACGGACTTTAAAGAATAAGATGAATATTAAAAGTAATATGAACTCTTCAGGGTTATGAACATACGTTTACTAAATAAAAATCAGACACTTGTCACTATCGTATAATTAAATTGCAGCAGGTTTCTCATTATCTTTCTTGCAAGCAAGTGATGAAGTGAATGAACATGGATGTAGAAAAGCTGACAAGCAACTTAGGCAAGACATGAATCACGAGTAAAAATCAAAGTTCACTCGTCCAACGAAGCATTAGATCACGAGCCCCTCAAAATAGGTGTGAGTCACTTCTCTGTAAAAGACTGGGTGCCTGATATTTTTCAAGAAGTTTGATGTACAAGGCCACAATCGACTGAAACGATAAAAAGTCGTAAGTAGCGATTATCACCCCGTCAAAGGCAAGGCGGGAATCATTAATTTCCCGGTGAGAAAAAAAATGAACGATCACGTTAATACCCTATTAATTTCGACATTTTTTTCGCGCTCGATTTACAGGGATAAAATGTTTACGAAATAGTGATTAAATGTCCAGCAAATTTACCCCCTTTCAAGTTTCGTCTCCTTAAATTCAACTCATTAGTTATTTATCTGCAACTGATGACATCAGGAATCGGCACAGAGCCAAATTGCATCACTCAGTTGAGAAAGAAGGGCAGATTCTAAACAAAGGACACCCAAAAATAATAATGACCAAACAAAAATACAATCCTTATAATCATAAACATTATTCAATCATAAAAGATCAAAGGAAAAAATTCCTGCTATTAATTTATACGCAAAAACAGACGTCGTTCAATGCCGCCTTTGACAGCTGATTTAATGCCTCTGTCTAACAAGTAAAAAAAGAAGATAGACGATATTCATTAGGAAAACAGTCAATTTTTTGAACATAAGAGCATATCCATACGAGTACGCTAAACGATGACATCATCTTCGCAGATCGCGACATTTTAGAACATGAGGAAACATTTCAACACATGAAAGCCATTCATTAGCGGGCGGCGATTCCCGAAAGGGAAAACTCAGACGAGACGCACCAGGATATTCCTCAACCGTACGTGAGGAAATCAAGGAAAAATGTTCGACATGGTAACCTATAATTACAGGCCCTTCTTTAATAACAGAATAGAAAAAACATGAAACCTTGAGTATGCCTTGCCGTGGAAATGAATAGAAACAAACCAATCATCGCTAGCATTGAAGGCAAGCGATTACACAAAAGAAAAAGACACGACGATAGTTATCTGCATGAAATCCAGTAGCAAATACTGAAATCCAGTAGCAAGAGGTGAAAATAAGCGACACTGAGCAGCAGACACGAGATATCGCGCGAACGAGCGAAGAAATTCACCAGGATCAAGTGGGATTAATTGGGGAAGCTCTCGGGGTCAGGCCCGCCAGGGGGCCACCAAGCGGATGCGCGCTCCGACAGACCCCTCATTCACGGACATTTTGTGGCGCATGACTCAGGCCATACAGAAAATAAAACTCAACGCGCAACATTAAATTCAAGGGGAGGTTTTTTACAGGAAACAAAAATAACATGGAAACCGTCTTCCTTGCGTCTGACTCATCAGTTGGGGTAAGAAGGAGTCTCTCTGGAACAACGAAAATGGTCAGAAGCGGATACGAGCAAGGAGACCTAAACGCGAAGCAAGTAGTCATCCTTGCTTAATTCGCAAGCGATTAGCAAACGTGCATACTGAGAGCAGTTACGCTAATTTCAAGACTTCATTATCAAGATTAGATTATTAGTTAGTTTAAGCCTCCCTATCCTCAACAAATGAGATCCAAAGAGAGGAAGAAAGAAGGCACCATTTAGTATGGAGTTAAGGGAACGTGGAATCTATGCAGAAAGGGCATAGAAACAGTAAGATGAGAAAGAAGTTCATGAAAACAAGAAAAAGTTGAAGAAGAAAGTAGTAGGAGCTGAAAAACAGGACAGCAGTGAACCGAAAAAAGATGGTCCGTAACAGAAAAAAAATCTATTTTATTTCAACAAAAAGGAAGCCTACCTAACCCTTAGCTCAGGCCCTCACATAGTCCCCCTGGGAGCTTCATTATCAAGATACAGCGGCAGATAAAGAAATGCATGCGAAGACAGCAGCAAAGTACTAGTCAATTACGCGCTTTATTGTCGGGAGCAAAATACATGAATGAAATATGTTGATCACCTAGAAGGACAAGATCAAAGACAAGATCTATTAATCATCCTTAATCTGTCAGAACTTTCCAAAAACACCGTAAAGCAGCAGGATACACACGGTGAGATCACAGAAAAATTGTCACTTTAAATCGTATACTCATGATAAAGAAGAAAAATTGCCGCAGTATGATACGCCCTTTCAGAAAAATACATGATCTGCATTTGTAGCCTGCTGTAATCAAGCCAGTCAAAAAAGTGTTTATAAGTGTTAGGAATGTATCAGAACATAAAAAAAACACATTATAAACGTGCAGAACTTTACAAAGAAATGGTTATTCGATCGAGAACAGCACAAAATCTCAACAGGATATCCAACAAAAAGCATCGCTATTTCCTCAATGCATGGCTAGGGAGTGGGGGAAAGTGACAAAATAAAACATATGCTTAATGATAACCAATTGCCATGGATCATTTGCAATCTTATTGATGAATCATAGCCGGGACATCCTAATGGAAAGAAATACGTTGATCAACACGAACTGTAATATGAAACAAAAAAACAAAATAAAGATAATCAGCAGGAGAGAGAATATTACTACATATTGGCTATTATCTGGGCAAAAATTTATACTGGAGAACGACGCAAGAGGATTCAGAAGCAACAGGCAAAGCTCTCAATAATGTAGCTGTCATTCACGCCAAGAAATTTGCTACGAAGTTTAAATTTGTTGCAAAGTCTCAGAACAGTTCCTCATAACTTACAGAATACGAGCTTTTTGACAATAAAGATAAGTTATGGCGCACATGGAGATCCGGTTTACTAAGAGCGACCACAAAGTGTCAACAGGAAAAGCGCAGCAGCAACAGGAAGAGCAGCAGTAGTTCGCCCTTCAGTGAAAGTGGACAACCGCGCGACGGCGGCGGAGACGCGCGTGAGCAGGCAATGCAATCGGGGGCCGCTCCCACGCGCCCACGTCATTTCCGCTCCTCTACATATTGTGGCAGGATCCTCATGCACTCACAATAAAATCTTCAACGCAGTAAAATTAAGGAATCTTCAACGCAGTACAATTAGGGAATCTTCAACGCGGTATAATTAGGTTCAGTTCGATAATTTTTTAGTTCCGGTAAAACTCAGGTTGTACAATTGTACTTTAGATGCACTCGGATTCAAGGAAGAAAGACTCGAAGGACAGCATTGGACGTGGACTTGAATGCACAAATGGAGCCCACGCTTCAGATGTCATTTTATGAGGAAATATTTCACAAAAACCGCTTCTGTGCATTACTCTGAACTCAAGCAAAAAAACTGTGCAAGCCCAGGTTACTCTCAATGACGCATCAGTTCAGTGAAAAATACAGTGCTTTCCTCATCCGATATAATGTAATTCTGGAGATACTTAATTTCTGTAAAAATCTATTTAAACAATGGTAAAATTGCACACGGAATAAAACTGGGTAAATATGAAAGCATTAACCTCAACTTATTTAAATGAATGAATAGCACAAACAAAATCTAAATAATCAAATAAATAATAGACAGGGTAAAGAGTCTTTACAGAAAATTGAGAGTACAAGTAGGCCCATGGCAGTGCACGACTCGTACACAAAAATAAGAATAGTAAAAAAATGTGCGTCAAGTACCAGAATGCTTACCAGAGCGTGAAACGAGACGATAAAAAAAAGGAGTTCACCTTCAAAAGTGCGTATCATACAGTCGTCCTAAGGTATAACTCATGAGATGATCTAGAAATACATTCACGCTCATCAGAAGATCCGAATCATTTTTAATTGAAGAAGCAAAATTTCAAACGCCTCAATGAAGACAGGTCATTTTTGAACTAAGTTACATTGAAAAAGAAGAGTAGTTAACCGAGCTATTTTTGCAATACTTGGTGCATTTGGTTGACACATAAATATTACGGCCTGAGTAGAAATCAGTGACTTGTTCTGAGTATCCCTAAAACACAATAAAATCAAAATATCAAAACAATAAAACTTTTCAAAACGATCCACGACTGAGTTTTTTAGACATCTCTTCCGCAAGCAATAAATGGTTTAGCCGATACACATCACAGGCCTCAACGAAGATATTGGCATACGATCATCAGGTCGACGGCATGCACTTAACATGCGTGGTATTGCGTGTATTCCAACACTGGGGAGCCAAGAAAGCTCTAAATTCGGCAATCAAGTTGGATTAGGCTTAGCGAGGTAAAAACCTTAAATATTTTGAGTTCATCTATTCCAGTTAGCTGAACAAAATATTCTCGATGGCCTTCCAATAATGTTCCCATGGGGACATGCTGGAGTGCGACGACCTCCGCAACGCACAAAATTGGAAGTAATGCAACTGCCTTGCTTTGCCTTTGAATGCACCCCTCTCTACCGCACGAAAAACAAGTAACAAAAGTTTAAGCAATTCAAGTGCCATTTGACTTGAAAACCATACTTACAAGGTAACGCGCGTACTGGCAACCGGAGGCCACACAACTGCGTCGCTTTTGCGCAAGCCACACCTTAAAACGTGCAGGTTGTATAATGCACACAAACCATAGTGTATCACAGAGCTGTGAAGGTGTGTCAGTAGCAGACGCAGAACGTATAGCACATTGATGGCATCAAATAGTTCACGAATAGCAGGTAAAAAGGTTGAACGCACCAGCCTAACAGAACACACGTGAAAAAAAAACCTTGGATGCAACCAAGTTCAGAACTATCCAAAATTGTAGTGATTCAAAAGCAAAAATCGGTAGACTTGTCGAACGCTTTCAGTATATCAAAATGAACAATATAATTTGAAAATTTTTAAATAAAACTTTTGCTAAAGTTTAGCGCACAAAATACGGAATGACAGTCCCATGCTTACATGAATGTTATAATCCATCTATCTATTGCAAGGACGCGCCGTAAGTTATACATCAGGACTAAAATTACTGAAGTCAGAAACTAGCCTGCTGAAGAGCGAAACGATGGTCTATATACAATGAAACTTTAACAGGGTGGAGCGACACTACAGCAACAAGTAAACGAAAAAAGAAAATATTGAGTACGTTCAAGAGAAGCAGCGATGGGCCAAAATTGTTTTATAATCTCAAATACTGTACTGCTTAACCTTCCACATTTCTTCATAAATAAATTTAGCACTCCAACGTAAGCTCACAAAAACATACTCCAACTTTTACTCGGAGCTCAGGAAGACCAGCTGAATTAAGCTCATCGATTAAATCTCATACTCAATTTAACTGATTTATTATTCAAAAAATTACAATTAAAGAATGCGCAGATAACTAGGGCTAGAGTTAACAAAAATTATTGGACGTCGATGCATCGCAGCCAGTTGCCGAGTCATTTTCTTCAAGAATTAATAAAGGGCAATGTCCTGAGTCTCCGCTGCGCAAGTCATGCCTGAAAATACACTAATGTTCTTTTGACGGTGCGCCATGTATTATAACTCAGTCGAAACCTTTTCATACCCGAGCAAAGGGCACTGTCCTGAGCAGTAACAGGACGCACCACATTCAAAAATCTTTTTATTGCGTAATAATGTAATCAGAAGTGATGGCATTGCGGCGATATGAAGCCGCGCCCGACAAGCCTCGAAGACCCAGAATTGCAACGCCACTCTGGCATTACTCGTCCGCCTGGCCATGCACTTTGCCATTACTGCCGTGTGCCGGAAAAAACGCACGATGAGACTCCCACTGCGCAAGCCAATGTGAAATCGATCGTTTCGTAACAGGATCATTGCAAAACAAACCATGCCATGTACGGTAAACGTATTTGATTTGGAGTTAGTCGACTAAGGGCAATTTTACGGTCGCCCCAAATTTTTCAAGAGCTGTTTTATCTGTGAACTGAATAATCAAGGCGCAGCTAATTCGTAATTGTGAAGAGCTAATTTGATTGCAGTGCGTAGACAACACTCCATTTAAGGCAAAAAACAAAAGTGGAAGACTCCACGACGGTAAAAATGGAGACTGATAACATGATGTAACAGAACACGAATAGGTAGCAATGCCTTCCATTGATTATAACATTGCGAGCAAAAGTAAACTTGGCGTGTGCAACGCCTTTCCGACGAATACGGCTTAATGAAAGACATCGAGTGAAGATCGTATCAAGGACTACCTCGCTTGACACTACAGCGCTAATAGACTAACAACGAAGTCAAACCGCTTTTTCTCGCTACAAGGAGAAATGAGGCCCAAATTTAAATGGGGATTCCACAAGTTTATTGTATAAAAAATGGTTCACGTAAATTACAGTGTAGTAAAGCGGTTAGCGTGGACTAACTAATAGCACAACGTTGGGTTGAGAAATGATAATTACACTATTGATGAACACGGAACAAAGGACCAAGCAACAATAACCTGAACTAAAAAATGAAATAAATTAAAGCACGAATCTCTTAACTAAAACACCGAGAACAGCATTTGATGCAGAGGCCTTATTGAAGGCTGTGGACGCGTGTCGTGAAATGGGTGAGACATGCAAAGTACGGACGCCGCGCCAAGAGAAGGACTCGACAAATACGGTTGTTTGGGAGCAGCAAACAATCGACTGTCCATTCGACGGTCGCTGTTCAAACTTCAAAAGATGGGTATCGCTTGACAAATATCAGAGGTAGACCCAGTCAGAACTCTTGCTCAGGCTACAAGGGTATAAATTGCGAGTTCACCTTCCTCATCACGATCAACATATTGAAAAGAAGATATCATTTCGAGTCCGGAGAGGCGAAGATCGTGGACCACACGGCATGAATGATTACAGAGGCGTGGCAACTACACTTCTGACTACTTTGTGCACCCATGATGGATGCCAATTTCGTTACAGAAGCACACACAACATGTTAATGTTGTTTAGGTAGATTATTTACGAGGCTATTTCGAATTAAAAGATCTTGATTTGTTTGTACTTGTGGTTTTGTGGTTATTACATTTACATCGGGAGTAATGAAATTTTATCAGCGATATTATCATACATAATCGCTCAGCTCAGGTTAAGAGGGGAAAAAATGCGCTGTAATTTCAATCACTCGCATATTACAACTTCGACCAATCATCTGATTCACTTCCGCACTTCAATTTTTTCAAAACGTTCATTGTTTCAAAGGCAGAACAAACGAGCAACTGCCTCGAAATTACTGAGCACGTACATCGAAGGGCACGCACGAAAGATGTTTACAAGCGCGCACTTGCTTGATCCCGTAAGCCAATTTAAGGAATCTGCTGGTGTGCACGCTCAGAACTACATCATATCTCACTTCCTGAATCGCAAGTCGTTATCTACGATCAGCATCTCACACTGACCTGCTACTTAAATAAGAGCACGCTGTCAAATCACTAACTAATTTCACCGACACTACAATCCAACTCGACCGCAGGATTTGAGCAAGTTATGCAATGACAGATGACGAAGTTACACTAAAAGTGATGTAACGTAGGTAAGAGGTGATCACAGATGGACAAGTGGAAATATCATAAATGCTATGAGGTCGCGAATCCATCTAGGGCTACCTTGACCCAACCTTTGGCTGTAAAGGTGTCAGTTCACCAGAGGCCCTTGGACGGTATCGGAGAATGTGCGGCGTCCTGCAAGTTCTATCAACTGGAGCACGCAAATGCTAGGTAACATTGAACGGAGCACGATAATAAGGATGGTACGACCATTTCTGACCACTTCCTAGTGCCACGGTGAGTCTCCGTGCCCTCAGTGCAAGCATGCAGTGCCATGGAACAAGAAGTTTAAGAGCGATTAAAATTTGATGGGCAAACAATAATTTACTTAGGATTTTGAACTCAAGAAATTAGGCTAACCATAAGCCAGAGCTGCTCGATTGTACCACCAGCAAATTCTCAAACATCACTGAAGGAGTCCGTTGAAAGCTAAAACAGTGCGAGGAGTTAAGCCTCACCAAGGAATGCTTGGAATCCGATTCATGAATTTCAACTGTCCGAGACCGGCTAAGGCTGAAGTTCGACCAGGTTTGATTAATGAGGCTGTCACAGTGACAAGGCAAGGTTGTCAAGACTCCACGAACATTTTCAATGAAATTCATTGTTTTAATCATTATAGCGAAGAATGCTCGCTTGGAGTCCTTTCTCAAGCCTGCGGAGATTATGCCGACACAGGAATAACTTGGACCTAGCCTATAAATTCTTCTACGCATACAGTTTATATTCACATACACACAATATATTTAATAATTTCAAGCAAGCCTACAACAAACGAAAGCGAGAAAACTTTGAGATAATTAAGAATGGAGCGTCACAGATCCAATCTTCAAGACGAATGCAAAACAATGTAACGCTATTAAAAAGTCGCTCAACCTTAATAGAGATATACAATTTATTAATTAGTGAGAGGCTCCGTTTCCCCTTCTGCAAGGATGTTTGCATAGGGAAAAGAGATGGTACCATTTAGTAGGGATTAAGGGAAACGTAGAATTTATGCACGAAGTGAGTTCCCACGCAGGATATCCGGTGCATGAAAACAGCAAGTTCGAAAGGAAGACAGAGGAAAGCAGAAAAAACTAGCGAAGAAGTTAAAACTAAAGTGAAAGAAGGAAAATGAGACAAAAGATACAAGTCCGGAAGGCCTATTTATAGCTGAGGTAACCCAACATTATCTCACAGTCTCCATAAAATAGCATAGAGAAACTCATCAACGGAAACGCAGGCCTGTCACGTTTCAAAACCCGTCACTGCTCACAGGTGCCAACAGGTCAGACTGCATCCAGCATCGAAAGATGACAACCTAAGCGAGCCTAAGCATAATTGTTTGACTGAGAATAAAGCAATAATATTTTTGTCCACCCAAGTAAATTTTTGTCATACGAGCTTGCATTACCGCGAACACGAACCGTTTCCGAGAATAGTTGGATCCATTTATTTGACATGACAATATTCCATAGCAGCAGCACTAACACATCAGCGCAGAGTGTTACATTCACAGTGTGAGCACTGAAATAGTGGCAGGATTAAGCTTGCGAGCGGAAAGAAACGACGTGATCGATAAATTCCGAACTGACAATACCGACACAATTGAGACCCAAATCTACTTCATACAGTCGCCATAAACTTTAAAGTCGTGTTAAATCAATCCTTTACGCTAATATTAGATTAGATTATAAGTTAGTTGGATCCTTCTTAACCCCAAGACAAGTGTTGAATCTATGCACAAGGTGTGTTTCAGGTGTGAAGAGGAATCAGCGAAATAGAAAAAAGTTTATTAAACCAAATAAAAGTTGAAGAATAAAGTGATAGGTGCTTTGTAATATTCCAACACAAGGAAGGCCTACCTAACCTTCAGTCCGGGACCTCACATTTTCCCACTGGGAGCGCAAATTCCACAGATGTAAGATATAAATGAATTTCCCTAAAGCCCACGCGAATTATTTCCCTGAAGATGAATCAAAAGAAGCTTACTCGCTCAAAACTTGCATCAACATAAGTTCCAGCTGAAATCAAGACTGCGTGAGGAGCTGACAGGTTAAAGAACGACCGGACACAATGACTACAGAAATACACGAGTAATTTATGGTGTTTTTTGTGACCAGCGGCCACAACGCTCAAAAGAGAAGTTAATAATCGGGATGATGCATTCAAACTCAAATGATTCCATCAAGGTCGGCGTAAAGTCCTCGTCAAGGCGAAGCTTGATTTTTACAAGCCGTTTCATGACGACTTCAGAAGCTTCATCACTGCCGGCACATTGAAAATGAGAAGTCATTTGTCCAGAATTATATCAGCACAAATACCGTTGAATTGAGGTAAAAACTTCATTAACAATTACTGCATGATTTGGTTGGTTCAAATGTTATCGCAATCAAGTCACTTTAACTGTTATGTCTTCACGGTACATCAGACATCAAGTGAGGCACTCGGAATAGCATCTCCCGAGATTTCCACAACGGAAGCACTTTCACTTTTGAACAACAGAAACTCAAACTGAGGAGGCATGAGCAACACATCTAGGAGGCCAGCAATGAAAGCACGTAATGTCAACGGGAAGAGAAAGCCAGGACCTGCTTCTGTAAATCATGACAAGAATAAACATGGCGTCTGGGTACGTAACCGGTTAGATGAGGATCATCGGTCAAGATGGGCCGTCATAGCATTGTTCAGGGCCTTCATGTTGAAATGGAGGAGGATAAACCTGTTATCAGGCAACCCAATGAAAAAACTTGACAATGATTGAATTATAAAGAAAAAGAAATTTGATTTTATGTCAGAGTAAGCTTCCAAACAACCACAAAGGTGTCTCAAAGAGAGCAAGGAGGAATACACTATCCAGTATGTAATTGAAGGACCGGGGAATCTATGCAACAGCAACTGAAGAAAGAAGTTTATAAAATAAGATAAAATTTGAAGAAGAAAGTTAGAGATGGTAGAAAGAAAGAAAGCAGTGAAAATAACAAAATTGTCCAAACCAAACAAAATCTATTCCAATTTACCAAAAGGAAGGCCTATTTAAACTTTAGCTTAGGACCTCACATCTTTCCATGGGAGCGCTAATTCTTATAAAAACAATATGTATATCCCTTTGCGAGGTTGTACACTTATCGTAACTTTGAAAACGAATAAAATATTTACTAAACACATCTCATAACAGAGAAGTACTTTGGATACTTAATGCACAGTTTTATGGATGAGAAATAATTAACAAATCCTCAAAGAATGCAACTTGTGTTGCCTTCAGATCACGTATTTCAATAGAGGGCATCACTTGCGGAGTTGGGGAGAGATATGCCTTGAGATACACATAGAAACTTCGTGCGAGAGCAACACCAGAGAAATCAAGAGGAAGTCAACGAACTCGTCTGATGGGGAAACTTCAACAAATAAGCCATTAAGAAATCGTGCCGTAGGACAGCACACTCCTCCCAGCGGAGAAACCTTCATTAATTCTATTGCAGACGTAAGCCATCACAACTATCAACACAATCTGACTTGTACTTGTACATCAATAGGATAAAATTGGAGGAAAAAGAGCAACGCACGATGTATTTAATCGCTCGAATTTCAAGGATCTTCGTGAAATTTTAGCCAGAAGGGACTAAGTCAGCGCAGGAAAACGGAACGTTCAATTGAAACGACTTACACCCAACGTAAACAACTACAACCATACTAAGAGAGAAACACGCTTAGAACTCCTAAAGGAGCACAGCTCAGGTTTGCGACCTGATTGCTTCCGCCAGCACGTCGCACATGAACCGGTCAAAAGGAGTAGTACAGAGCCATCGTAGCCTCCCCGCTGCACGAGAGGTTGTGCATCACATTGAAGATCTCATAGATCAAGTAAAGTGCGTACCCCAATATAGATACTCTATTATTTATGGATAGTGAGCACGCATGTGTATGATGAAAATGTACGAAACAGAAAACCCATCGGACTTGCATCTTACATCAGCCAAACATGTCTGAATAGCCGACTCCACCACAGACAAAGGTAGCACATTTTTATCATAAAACAAAATGCAATGATGCAAATAAAGGATACTTTTCATTCAAGATTAGATTAGATTATTAGTTAGTTTAAGCCTCCCTATCCTCAACAAATGAGATCCAAAGAGAGGAAGGAAGAAGGCTCCATTTAGTATGGAGATAAGGGAACGTGGAATCTCTGCAGAAAAGGCACAGAAACAGTAAGATGAGAAAGAAGTTCATGAAACAAGATCAAAGTTGAAGAAGAAAGTAGTAGGTGGTGAAAAACAGGACAGCAGTGAACCGAAAAAAGATGGTCCTTAACATAACAAA
>JACJUY010001144.1:148666-167630 GCA_014220935.1 Platorchestia sp. MABIK
AAACATTTTATTTCAACAAAAAAGCTTACCTAACTCTCAGCTCGGGCCCTCACATTTTCCCCCTGGGAGCGCTAATTCCCATAGATACAATAGTTGTATCCCCCTGAGGGGTACTTTTCATTCAAACGCAAGGTGAAAAATGAATGCATTCAAATTCGCAAGTGAAACGAGCGTCATAAGGTGAAACTCAAAAGATTATAAAAAGTACAACAGTTTACGCACAAAAAATTATAACAGGACAAGAACCGAGAAGAAATAAAGATGGGACACGTTTCTCTCCCGCAAACTAAGAAAGTTTGAATGACTCTCACTCCTACGAGAATAAATAAGGCGAGCTGAGCAATTAAGGCCACAGGGAACTACGCCGTAGAGGAGGAGAGAGTTACTCGTCGCTGGCGGGAGCTCGTTTTGCCGCGGCGCCACGTCCTTAACTGCGCAGCGCGGGGGCAAAAACGCGCAGCTCCGGCTGAGGAACCAACCAATTAACGCATCGAACTCACACTAGCGGGAAAATCGTAAGATTCTCCGTGAGAATGATAGTTAACTCTACGTTAAGGATGCACCGAGGACCCGTCAAATCTTGCAGTGAGAGTCACACGAGATGACACAGCAGGGGAACCTCCCTCCGGCTGGCTCTCATTAATTAATATTGAAACCAGAGTGCGCACATCACGCCGACATCAAGTACCCAGCTTCGACTCGCTTCCAGTATCAATGGATTCATCGGAACGAAACTAATAGGGAAAACCACCACAACCTTTTCATACGAGTTCAAAAAAGGAATTTCCCTTTCAATGGCCCCAAGCATATATTAATACTTTGATACACGTGATATCCTGAAGATTGAACAAATTTATCCGCGAGGAGACGTAAGAGAAAATTTGAGGGCATTTTCCCCTTTAAAATCAAAAACCAGGGACACGGTCAGGCCATAGAGCTCCGTCGAAGTGAGGCGAGCGAGTCAGAAGAGTAAGTGAAGCGCACAAGGCAACAGTAATGAGTGACTCAAAGCAGTGCGTCAGAATGATCGCACGCGCTGGCTGCGTAGCGACGCACATGAGACCCGCACCAGTCTGACCGCTCTTGTAAAGGTCGCAACGGATTTGTACACGCAGCGCTGTCCAAAGCAGACGGATCATCGCAAATTCATGAAAGATAGTCAACAACTTAGGCCAAAGAGTATTAGCCCATACAGAACATAAAAAAGATAAATAAACCTCCAGAAATGAGCTGAGATGCCAACGAAGAGAACTTAATATCAGTGGAAAACATCTCCTGCATGCCATTTAGCCCTCAAAACCATTTGAATGGTTTTGAGTACCGAAATGTTTGATTACAGAGAAAAGGGCGCACTACATGTTTTGAATATATCTCATATTGAGAATAAACTTCACACCACTCATGAAATGGACAAATTTGCTCAGGCAATTCGCATTTTGAACGCGCAAATGTTACAAGTTGAGGGAATGTATTTACACATCAGCTCTGTTAACTTAAAGTAAAGTGTTAACAAATTAACTTTTAAAAAATTGAAAAATCTGGTAGTAAAAAATCGACCCTGTCAGTCGACGCATGTATTACAACAAAACGAATGATGGAGCATCATCACGGTAGAGTGCAAGAAATGAAATGACATCACGAGGCGCAGATGTGTCACCAGGAGAATAAAACATGTTTGAGCTCACTCGACATCTCGTGTTGAAAGGGAAAGAGTTGAGGGAAGAGACGAGCATGCATGAAAACAGCTAAAGATCAAATGAAGATCACCAGGCAAATATTTAAGGAGCAAAAGTGCACTTCCTGATACGATGAACCTTTGGGAAGCGGTCATGACAGCTAAGCAATGGGTGAACGCCGTCAACAAGCGTCCGCTGCAGCACTCGATGCTCGAGCGAACTATACTCAGCGCCGCATGGAGGCGGGGTTTGTGCGACTCGTCAGCTGCTCGCACGACTATACCCTCACACACACGCCCTCATGACCACCAAATACAACGAATACATGATAACACTGACATAGAGGTGAGCTGCAATGAGATCTGGATAACTTATTTTTCTGAAAAACATCAGGGCTGCTCTCCAGACGGTTCAGCCTACAGCAGCTCTCAACAAAATAGTGCTTTAGAATAAATGAAATCTCCGCAAAAAAATTAGAAGGAAAATGTTTTTAAAAGTATCAAAAGTTTGCGATCAAACGAAATAGTAACGTAAAATGTTTCGCTAACTTGGCGACGATTGATTAAAGGAATAATACAACTGACGCTCTCGCACGTACGTTAGCGATGGCTCACACCACCGTCATGATTTCCAACCTCTAGCACATCTTTTTCAAGGAATAATCAAACTTAAATAACACAACTATATCCTATGAGGGCAAAGTGCTAATCTATTATTTTACGGCCAGCTTTAAAGCTCATACTTTACTTTTTAAATTTCGACAGCGGATATTAAGTTTGTTACCAGATTACAAATTTCAGCCATTCAACAAGGAAATCAGAAACGCATTCAAATTACACTGCAACGTTTAATGATAGGTAATAGACTGCTGGCGTACGGTTAATTTCACACACATTTTCTGTGACAATTATTCTCTCGAATCTTTTTGCTCAAGTCTTGCACAAATAAGCCTTGACATTTGTTTGACGAATGATACCTGCGGAGTTATTTTTTCACTCACCCCTGAAAAAGCACGAGCCTCTCAATGCAAAAACGTACCGCCATTTCCCACGACAACGTTGACCAAAGCGTTGGGAGGTCCAAATAAATGTGCTCATTATCTTGACGCGAGCAGTAAGCAGTGCTGCTAAAGACATCCTGCGTGATAGAACAACCAAATTGCTTCCTGGTGAAACTATTGCACAGGAGAAAATTCTACGAACCCTTCCACCAGAGGAACGACAGGATAATCAAACCTTCACCCAAAGGTTAGGCAGCTGTCCCTGAACACCATGTTCGTACACGGGCGTGCCCTCATACCAGACCAAGTCAAACGCAAAATTCACAGACCGTTACATTCATGTGCTCCCTATGTTCTTCATTGAAGAAAAACTCGTCCATTTCTGTTCACATAGTTGAAATCCTTCCAACTGAGAAATGAGCATTAAAATTTTTGAAGACAGTATAACATAAGCAGAGTTCAAAAAGTGAGTAATTTTTCTTTACACCTGTAAAAAACACTAAAACGAGAATTATTTTAAAAACACAAGCGTTTATGCTGGAGAAAAAAACAAATTTCAGCTGACGTGAGGTCGGCCAAAACGGAGCTTGGACGTAAAAGCAGACGAGGGAATTTTTCCAATGGAACGCCGACGACCTACAGAAGCACACAAGAACAAAACAAAGCTATTCCAGGTGCAGACAGCGACGCCCTCTGGTTGCTGCTGTGAACAGTGCTTCACTTCCCTGTTGTTTGGATGCTGGTTGGTGGTTGCGTGGGCTGGCATTCTTCTGACGTATTGGCACAATGGACAAACACAATCGTGAGTCATGTTACCGGATTATTTTTACATGCTTTCCCATTTGACTCGACTTATAAGGACAAGTCAATAAAACGAATTTCCGACGAGCAATCAAGTCGCTCCTCCTTGGACACATGATTGAAATGCAATAAATTTTTACGTTCCGAAAAGAGCAGAAGGAAAGCAACATTTAGGATGGACTTTAGGGAACGCGGAATCTATGCCCAAGGTGTGTTCTCACACGATACTCCCTGAACATAGAAATAGTTTATGATGTAAGATAAAAGTTGAAGAAGAAAGTACTAAGTCCCGAAAAACAGGATAGCATGAACCGAAAAAAGATGGCCCGTAACAAAACAAAAATCTGTTCTATTTCAACAAAAAGTAGGCTTACCAACCTGTAGCAGCTCGGGACCTCACCTTTCCCCTCTCGGAGTGCTAATTCACATAGATTTATAGTTGCATTCCTCTGTGGCTATTAAAACCCACCATTTCTTGAAAATTGTTTTATATGAGCAAGTCGAGAAAAAAATGTGAAAACTAAAATTATATCAGGTGAATAGTTTAACTGGTACATATTTAAATGCTGCAATATCCGCTTAGAGAAATGTGCATTAAAGAAGACGCTAATATCCATTCCACAGCAAAAACAGAAGGCAGCAGAATATCGATTCTTCCATGTGAATCAGGAGGATTATGATAGCAAAATTATGAAGCTTCGATATGCCTAACACAAAAGATTAGGTTAAGATTAAGATTATCCGTTAATTTAAACCTCCTTCACCGCTCCAAAAAAGAGCTTATCGAAGAGAGGAAGGAGGAAGGCATCATTTAGTATGGAGATAAAAAAATGAGGAATCTATGCAGAAGGGGCATAGAAACAGCAAGTTGAGAAAAAAGTTCATGAAATAACATAAAAGTTGAAGAAGAAAGTCTGAGGTGCTGAAAAACAGGACAGCAGTGAACCGAAAAAAGGCAATCTTTAACATCACAAAACACATTTCATTTCAACAAAAAGAAGGCCTACTCAACTCGGGCCCTCACATTTTCCCCTTGGGAGCTCTAATTCCCATAGACACAATAGTTGTATCCCCCTGAGGTACCCTAACACAAGAGTCTCAATAACCCCTTATGTGTGCGTGACGGGCAAAATTAAACAACGATGCGGTAAAAGTTTTACAAGAGACGATGTACGCCACCCGAGCCCACCACATGTGTCAGCCTAAGACAAATGTTCCAAGTGGCAGTCATGAGGAAGTGAAGGCGGCGGCGGCTTAAATATGTTGTAGCGTTACGTGACCCGTGGCAAGTAAACAGAAGGTGACAGTGAAATGCCAGAGTGACGCAAAGAATGGTCCTGAGCAGCGCTAAATGCCAGAGAAGCGAGACAGTGTGGCCCGGTGTTCGCACGACATGCTTCATAACTACTGCTTGAGAAAATAGAAGCGCTCTTTTCAAGCATCTCAAAAGATAAAGCTCCAGTGCTTATTTTAACCCAGCGGAAGTACGAACACGAGCTAAAATGAAGAGATAATGGACAACAGCGAACGCTTCAAACTTGGTGACTATTAAGATACAGAAGGCAATGGGTCAAACATCGACAGCTCCCAAAACTCGAACTTTCGCAAACCGCAGAACTGTAATGAAAAATTATCGCGACTGTAGAATCCGAACGAATATTTCCTAAATGATATACGTGAAAATGAAATGGTTGAGTTCATGAAAATGCCATGCTAAAAATGAAGCTCTATGATAGATCGGGATAGCTTCAAGCCTCATATTCTTAGTTATTGCAAAGCGTTTCAACACCTGTAAGAGCGAAAGTGGTTGAAAAAAAGCAAAAATTTTCGTTGGAAAAAAATATTTTTGAGGGGACCTCGTGAAAAACCGCACACACTCAACGTCAGCATCTACCTTTTCTGTGCAATATCAGAAGTCAGCCCAGAAAAATTAACCTTGCTAAATAAGAGAAATTAACCTTGCACGGGATATTCAGGCGGTCACAAATTACGTAGAGTTAAAATTGAGGGTCTCCTGATCAGCGCTGAGTTTCCTCAAGAAGATAAGGAGTACAGACAAATAAAAATAACTATCTCTCTCGGACAGATCTCGATTACAAAAATGAAATCCATGATGGCACATTATAAAAAAATATCACTATGTTCAATACTGGTATTTATTGCTGGAACCTCAACCGCCTTGAGAGATCAGAGAGTAAAAGTTTATCAAGGATTTCCAACAGACGCAAGAAGGAGTCTCAGACGGCTGCAACAGCTCTGAGGAATAAATCACGTACCACAACCGAAACAAATCTCATGATGCGTACGTGTGTACCTGCTCAACGATCATATCTAGCTTATGATCCATTGGCAGGAAACTGAAAAAGCCTTTGAACCAAGCAAGCTTATTGTAATGTAAAACAGGCGAACCTCGTGAACACCAAGCGGGCTAGCAGAACTTTACACTTAGGCTGACACTCTAGAGTACACAACGCGCCCTGTAGTCCGGCACGTTCCAACATCTGCGATAATAACTTATATAATTCCAAGTGACACATCAGACAAAACTAGAGCAAATCTACACATACGCCAAGACTACACTTCTACACAGTTTATAGCACTTGATTACAACAGACGTTTGACCGAAAGCTCTTCTTACGCGTTAACTACAAACGAGGGTCATGGAATTGACTTGGCACTACACGAACCAAGCAGTGCAATACGCATCAAGTTTTACCATACGAACCAAGTAGCGGCACGCTAACCAAATAGCACCGTAAACGAACCAGGTAGCACCATCCGAACCAAGCGGCACCACACGAACCAAGCGGCACCACACGAACCAAGCGGTCCCACACGAACCAAGCGGCACCACACGAACCAAGCAGCAGCAGCACCACACGAAGCAAGTAGTACCATTTGAACAAAGTGGAACCGTACGAAACAAGTGGCACCATACGAAACAAGTGGCTAGACGTGAACCAGTGGCAACACGCGAACCAGTGGCAACACGCGAACCAGTGGCAACACGCGAACCAGTGGCAACACGCGAACCAGTGGCAACACGCGAACCAGTGGCAACACGCGAACCAGTGGCAACACGCGAACCGGTGGCACCTTACCAAGCGTTTACTCTTCAAACTGCTAACAGTTGACTGGGATAGAGGGAGAACAGCACACGAGTGGCGCCACACTGAGATGCGCAGGGCGCATCAGAGGATGGCGGCGGCGCACGAGGAAGTGAGCAGCACAGCACAAGGAAGTGGAGGTCCTCGCAGGGCAGCGAGGGAGAGCGGCCACGGGCGTGCTGAGGGCTCAGTTTTTCAGCGTTCCACAGCCACCAAAAGCGCGGTATTAACGGAACATTCTCTTGAAATGAACCCCAGCAACTCGCCTCTCTGGTAAATTTTAGACGTTGGTTTCACCGAAAATAATAATCCAGTTTAACGGCCATACTGCGTAGAAAAATTTCAAACGGGAAAGCGTTTTTGCACTTAGTAAACATTAGGTGATCGGTTCAAGCTCATCAGAGAACAGTTTACTGACCCTACCGGATAAATATTTGAGACAGAAACAGGACCGCTGACAGGCACAATCATCGCCAGCACTCTCAACACAGCTGGACGGTGACAGAGCCTCGCTCGCCGCAGTTCAGCAAACAAGGGCCAGGTGTTCCAGTCAATATACCTTAATGGACAGCCATTGCAGGCATATATGAGACTTGGTAGACACTCATGACCGCTCCCTAAAATTTTTGTGGCTCTTTCTAGCAGAAAACTCCTTTAATACGCGTTAGTCATGAAAATTTTTCAAAGACACAAGTGTATGAAAAATATTCTCCTCTTTTGACACCAATGATCTATCGATGAATCTTATGCACGGAAGGTAGCATCACCTTGAAATGATAACACATGTACATTTGTATGTCCTTAACCATTTCACGCTTGAGAGCATCAAAATAAGGCAAATCACAAGGTGAAAAAATGAAAACTACATTTTACGTGCGGCGGCAGAATACCTGGATTCTAAATTCACATTAAAAAACCTTATGCAACTTTAAAGATAAGCTAATAGCGCTCTGCTCACACTTATTTAATAGGCTCAACGAAAATATATTAAACAGACCAATAACAAAAAATTAATTCGTAGGAAAAAGATGCAGGATTGTATAACTCACAACTTCCTGCATCCGGTACCTCAGAAAATAGCGGGCAATAATGAATGAAAAACGAAGTTGTAAATCCTGTTATATAATAACATTTTGTTGCGTGCTCGCCTAGTTTTTTTCGATCGCACTTCCCTTCTTTAAATTCGACTGCTGAGCATTTCATAATGGCTGTAAATTTTAATTTTTCGATAGCAATTGACTAATTTTGACTCAAATTCATTCCAATGTTACAGTAACAAAAAAAGAATAACCGAAATTAGAAAGGATACGCATTATTTCATTGAAGAATAACTGTTAACATGTAAGCATTTTTCAAGAACAAATAACACTAACTTCACAATACGTCGTCATTTCTGGTTACGAGGGTACACCAGTAATTGATGCAAATACTACCACAGTATCCAAATCCCGTCACACGTCTGTGACCGAGATATACGCATAGGACGCACAATCTCCTACAAATCCGGTTTAGCAATGCAATGTGGAAGGATAAAACACTGACACAGATGCCGCAACCTGCGAATCACCTTGACGCAGAGCGTCAATAAAAAATGTCATAACTTTCAAACATGCCATCACATAGCTTAGTAAATATGATGTGTTCAGTTGAAATAAAAATCCGGCTGCAGAAATCCTGAACTACGGAATAGTTCATTACATATATGCGCACTCATAGTCGGATTTTTGAAATCTTGGATTTTCAATAGGATGGACCATGCGGCGCAAGACACCGAGAATGGAACAAAGCTCAGGCGGAGCGAGCGCAGCACACACCTCACGGCACCACGAGAGCGGTCACTCTGCACACCTCAGATCGCTGAGAGCGTTTGGACTTCGTTCTCTGCCCGTCTCTGGTATACTTGCGCACGCTTCCAGCGACTCGCCGAGGGTTTCCAGGACAGGCCTCGCATACATTTGCGAGGCATCACCGGCGGTTCTCCGAACTCTCTGGGTTAGATAATAAACTGGTATACGCAGGCTACTAATGTGGAATGAAAAGCAGTCTTCAATATCAAAATTGAGTAAACACTTGTCAGCGTGCAGCAATAATTTGGCGTTAAAGATTAACAACAGCTAAACAAAAACACTTTTCCAGTGTTGAAATACAATTGATTGTCATACCTTTACTCCGTGATTTTCGTCACTCACCAGCGACCACTAGAGAAGCTGGTGTACCAGATGTTCCTGTAGTATCCTCGTACTTGAAGTTGACGCCGTTATGTCAGGAAGCGCTTTTTCAGAACTAAGAAAACCGTTCAGCAAAAAAAAAAAACAGGAAAAGAGCAGTAAATGAACCCAAATCTACAATACATGCATGTTGAAGTCGTACAATAGAATTGTTCAGTTTTACTTTTAGAAAACTGGCTCAGTTGAGCGGCTGCGAGGAGAAAGGCATAACAAAAAATTGTGGCACAGTGGGATGTTCGGGGCTGTGGAGAGGCGAGACAGGGTAGAAAAGCGACCTATTTCTCAGAGAGAGCTGCCAGTTCTATCTCAAAAACACTCATTTTGACTGCGCGAAAGCTTCAGTTATATCAAAACAAAAATGGTTGCAACTCGCATCAAAAACCTCATAGTACCGAGGTGTAGAAGCGATGGTAAGATACTGATTTTGAGAGGGCCCTGAAATCCAATAACGTTTACTTTACCATGTGGCTCAACTAATTGCTTCTTTTATTTGCCTCTTTAGAGGAATACAACTCTCGTACCTATGGAAGTAAAGCTCAAAGGAGGAAGATGCGAGGTCCCGAGAGGCTCGGTAGGCCTTCCTTTTATTGAAATGAAAAAATTTCTTTTTGGATAACTTTTTTCATTTCACTTCTGTTTTTCAGCACTTATGCCTTTCTTCTTCAACTTTAAAGTATTCATAAACATTCTTCAATCTTGCAGTTTCTATGCACAGGGTGTGGAGATTCACATGATACATAAAATCCCCATCCCTTAAATTACATATCAAATGGTACTTTTTTCATTCCTCTCTTGGAAATACGTTGTGGTTAGGAAGCCTAAAATGACTTCTAATATAATGTTAATTTTATTGCCCATGTTTTCACTAAAAATACCTGAATAATCATGATATTTTCGAGTCGATTTTGAGAGTGCCTCGTCTAGTAGATTCCATGGGCACAATGAAAAAATTAGGAAAAGATGAGTCGTATTCAAAGCACTGAGACAGCTTCTGACACACGGCTCGCTACTTACATCATCGGTACAGGTGTACCATGACAGCCGTTTACTTCCAGTGAAGGCTCAGAGAAGTTTCGCTTCTGGTTTAAGTTACTGTACCCGCATGTCTGCTGCCGTTGAAATATGCAGTTCAAGTGATCAGTGCACGAATCTGTCGTACAGGCAGCGGACCAAATTAAGGATCCCAAGTGCAATAAAACACCTCACAAAACTAGCTCTAGTTCGTAAAAATTAGAGCAAATCGTCACCCAGCACATAAACCACAATCGTACACCACATTCAGTTCAGCAATTAGTGACCATTGCAAAAAACGTTAGCAATACTTGAAAACAAGAATATTGAAAGTAATCAAAGTTTTTTTTCTTGAAATTGTGTCAAAATTACGCAAATAAAGTTTGCAACAAATAAATTAATCTAAATGCGAGGTGTTCGATATTTCAGTTAATTTCTGCTTGTAGAAATGACGCGTATACGTACTTGAGGCAAGATTTGTTTCAAAACTGAAAAATTTCAGGTTTTTACCATGCAGTGGAAGAGCGACGTCATCAATCATGACTTTCCATTTAGTTGAACATAATCAGAACGCAATCACTAGATTTCTATGTCTGACATTACGAAAGCTATCTCTCATTGCTCGCTCAACTTCAAGTGAAGCAATGACGACCTTTGTATGGTTGTCTACACTGCGTTGAAATATGTGAAAAATAACACGTTAAAAATGTCGCTTTTGACCCTTTCACAAACCTCTCAATGGCGAGCAGTAAACGAGAAATACGTAGCTGGAATGTTTTTGATGCGCGACTGCTGGGCAACGCAGTGTTCAAATGAAACATTTTATATCCGTGGAAATTTTGCGCACATGAGGGTTGAGGAGAAAACGACGCTGAGTATGATCACGATTCTTCACCCATAAAATAAGGGTTGCGGGAAGAAAGCCATAGCATTAGCAATATAAACATAAAATATTTATTGGATGGAAACGTGCATGTAAATATGTCAATAAACTAAATTTGGCAAAGCAAGTGAAGGACAATTGATTTGTCCCGTAGAGAGTTTACACAAATGGTTTTCTCAGAGGTATTCAGTTGAGCCTTAAGCTAAGCACACATCCTGGTAAGTGTTAGCACTTCTCAGCGCGCGAGGCTCAACACCCAGATGCGGTTCCCTAAAGTTGCGGTAGACTGTGCTCTGGCACGCTGAGGAATTTGTCTCAAGTACGGGAGAAGAATTGAGGTAAGAGCGACTGAGCAGAGGAAAGTGGGACACCAGGTCTGCAGTTCGGATGCGGCTGCTGCAGCTGCCTCAACTCTAGATATGAATGAGGAATCTCAGTTTTAGTTTATTGAGGTACTGAACGTAACAGGCTCTTACACCCGACTTAAGCGACGCGATACTTCCAACAACTCCAACATTTACAGCGAGTGAGACGCTAAATGAACAACTCAACCACCATCTGAAAGGGAAACTTCGAAACAATTGAAATTTCAGAACTAATAATTTGGGATACCTGATTCTGGAGTTAAAATCCCCGAAGAAATAATTAAAGAATCGAAGATAATTGGTGAGACGAAGTAGAACTAAGAGGAATGTACCTCGGTAGTTGGTACGATAAGCGTGTCCGCTGATGACGAAACGAATGTACCGCAAACCATGGATATGGCAGGAGAAAAAATTTCACAGCAACATGCTCATTATAGGCCTTCTAATTATACAATAACTGTATGGAAAGTACCAAAGAAGTATTAGCGCCATTTTAATACACATGACATTCAAACAAATTGAATGACAACGCACTAAAATTCCACTCAGACTGAGTGAAGGTTAAGGAGGGGCAATAGAATGTAATCTATACTTCTGAAAATTTTCGCCAAGACAAAATTCATTGTTCGGGCCGGGCTTACCAATAACTCACTCGCAACTTATCAAATTTATCCTCTACTTGCTTGCAGAAGCTTTCATTTAAAAAAGCCCACAAATCTGAGCTCTCCACCTGAAGCAAAAAACGTACGAGTGCCAACAATGAGGCGAAGTGAACTAGGGCACCACACGCTCTACATGAACTTGACACAAGTCAGCTATGCATGTGACACAATTACGACAGCATACGCGTACTCAACGATAACGCCACACAAGGTTCACCATCACCATGTGTGTTTGTGCGCTGCTAACAAGCGCACTCGAGCTCAAACAGCCTTGAATTACAACTTTGAGGCAGGATTGGACATATCGTTACGAAAGTGCAACTTTCTAATACGTTCTTAGTACATGGTTAAACAAGGGCACCATCGCTGCAAGCAAACCTCGAAATCATTTCGATAAGATAAAAAATATTTCTCAGTAGAGCAATAGCTAAATTTGTGAGCACTCGCCTTTTTGAAAAAATGATTTAATACTCATATAGTAAAATAAAGACCAGCTCTCATTTCTCTCTTTTATCTTTCTTTTCCTTACTCAAATTTGCGTATATCAAAAAAATGCTTTCCTCAAAAAACACAAAGCGACTTGAGGAATGTCGAAGACCAAACATATTTTATTTCCGGTCTTTTAACATCTCAGTTCGGTGTACTTCGAGTTCTCAGCACTCGCTTTATGGGTCATTTATTCGTTAAAATAATCATGAAGGTAGACAAGAAATTGCTCTCAACAAGACCTGGAGAGTGCCACACGCCCAGGAAATGGCGACAGCGTTTTAGAAATCTGCAGAAACTAGCGCCATATGAACGATTGTACACACGAAGGCGTGACAGCTAAGCCGATATGGGCACAATAATTAAAAGTCAAGGTTGTGACGAAAAGCCAGAGAAGCTCCTTTTATCGCACCCAGCTTCAAGGTTCGGGAAGGTCAACCGTCTCATTTTGGTCAGAATAAAACGAGCTTATGAGGCGCTCGTTCAGCTAACTCTCACAGAGAGAAACACCCTCACTGTTCCTACATTTCACCAATACTCCAGAAAACGCTTTGTGAGTTCGCTAAGGGGAAGCTGCCAAGGTTAATTTCACAGTATGTAAATCTCGCTTGTAACGAACATCCGAGAGTTCAATCTTCTGAAGCAAAGTGAAATTAATTTAAGGTTAGGTTAGTTCACGACAGTTTTTACATTTACACGCCCATGTGCATCAGTATTGGAATGCGCCCTCGCTCGCCCCAAGCGTAAACATGAAGGCTTCTGTACAACAAAAACATTTACATGAGCGTTCGCAAACATCGTTAGTCGTCGCCAGACGTACGTATAGCAAATGAAATCACGATCCTGAAGTTTTGAGATATGATCGTGACAGATAAACATCTTTGTCATAGTCGTACAAACCATAACAAGACGGAAATAAATACCAGGAAAGGGTTTGATCTTTACAGCTCGACCAGACGTGCTCACTTACCAAGAGAACTATGAGCGAGGCACCGACCCAATCACGAACTCCAAGACAATAACTACCATAATCACGAAAATAGGAATAACTAGATTCATCAACGTACATTTTGAAAGAAAAAATCTGTACTTTAGCTTTCGCGTGCAACATTGAATAGAATTTCAACGAAAACATTTGTCAAGTTGATCATGCCCATGGAGATGAGGAGTTATTTCCATGGTAAGTCATCTAACAAAAAAAGGCATAAAAAGCGAGATGGCCGCCAGGGAAGGCAGTCGCGCTCAACTATAGCGCACCCTACAATTAAATTCAAGGAAATTCAATTGCAGAAACAAACCTTGGAATTTAGGGAAGTTACGCCCAAGAACAGAACAGACAAACAGTTTTAGTTATTGACAGCTGCTTGCTCCCCAACCATGATAGAAACTGGCACAGTGATCAAAGAACGCTTTCAGAACGTCTTATTTAAAACTGAGTTTAGTGTGTAACTACAGGAGAATCATAAAAAAAATTAAACGCATCAAGTTTCCAAAGCAACAAAGTCGCACTACACAACACACAGAAATACTACCCCCTCTGAAATGCGTGAACACAGCGAGTAAGGAACCACACACCACAATAACCGAGTAGGAATTTAGGGTTCAGACACGATGGGTTATGAACTAAACCGATCTTACATGCACGTGTGACCCTTCTCGGAATTATCCTTGTTCCCGTACCACACAGCCCCGTCTCATTATGGTGCACGAGCAGCCTTGAGCTAACATAATACACATCTAAGCAGAAGGAAGCATTCATAGTTCACGACATGAAATGCGCTCCAAGTAAACTGAACCTTCCACGAACAAATGGGGCGAGGATATATTTTACACGAGCTGTCAAGAAATTAGTTCGTGTAAGGGTTATTTCCAAGGAAAAGAAGAACGCGGGCATCTTTCTCAAGATCTTCTAAGAAATGATATTGAGGAATACACAAAAAGTAGAAAATAAGAGCCCGTTCATGAATAACAAACATCAACCGGAAATTTCATCTCGTGAAGTACTTCAAAAGTACAACCGATGAAACGGTAGCAATACAATTTAATAATCTCTAGAAATCAGGTGAACGGCTGCGGAGAGAGATAAACATACAAGAAGAAATACATTGAAATTTAGAGCACTGAACTATATAATAAAACGTCAAATGAAAGCTGCAGTGTGCACCAACGCGTTACTCACCCGGTCCGCGTGCGGCGAGAGTTACGTACCTGAAAAATAAAACATACATTTCACACAATTGTCAAGGCTGCCACACACACCGCAAAGAAATATCAAGCAATTCTACAGGAAAATAAAGAACACAAAGTTACAAGTACACTGAAGTCGCCATTAAAATTCACGTATAATCAATAGCTAGTAAATGACAGTGGTAACCAGAGAATGGAGATGAAGAATTGTAATATCAATCGCAATCAATTTTAAGCGAAAAAAATGTACTCACCCTAGCTACAATTCGACGCAGAAATTTATGCAGGCTTCTTTTGTACACTTACAAAACGAACAACTCCTTACCATAAATGTAGTGCTGCCTAAATGCGTGGCGCATCCATTTTATTATCATAAAATTTATTCTGTAACTAAAATTTGGGAATTCATGCGGATAGAAAGCGGTAGGCATCAAATTATAACAATTGCAGACCATCAACGACACATAAAAGAGTGCCAATGGTTCAGATTGAACTATTTGACCAATATCTGTTCTTCTCACGAGAAAACTCTGGAAACGAGTGAACACAGGTCAAAATCGTCTCTGACAGGAGAATTGAGCACAGCGCATTAACAGGAGAACACGCCCGCATAGCATTTAATAAACAATGAGCCCACGCAACACAGCACGCCAAACGACCGATCACGCGCTCCTCGCTACACGCGCGCGCACGCAGCACGAGCGTACGAGCGCTGGTTCCAAGTCTCATGCGCGAAAATTGCTCGAGATGAAGGAAATTTCAAGGGCAAACACGGTCACACAACCAGTTCCAGAAAAAGCTCGGCCTTAAAAACGGAATGGAGTTTTTTTGCTCCCGTCTTCTGAGTGGAGTGGTTATTTGAGATAGTAACCAGGCAGTAAAGCAACTCCTCAACGATAAAAATCTCAGAGCTGGAAAATACGCAAGCAACATAAACTGTAATCCATAACGATGCTAACATCGGATGATCAAGACTGAAAATGTAAAGTAAATCGGATACCATGACTAATGTATTCGCAATAGATGCAAAATAGTCACAAGTTTATTAAAACATTAATTTCCCCACATCTGATATTGTTCCGATGTAATTAAATTAAGACACTTCTAAGAAAACATAAGAGCGAGAAACCAGTTAATATTCCGTGGAGATAAAAGCAGTATACGAAGAGACAGTGGTAGAATGCATTAGGTGTCGAGGAAGAAACGTGCAGACAGGAAGCGGCTGGAATCATGGCCTGTTATGAAAAAACAGGAAACACAAATTGTTCTGCAACTATTTTATAATTCAAGTAGTCATTAAGGGAAATAGTATTGCTCAGAGGCGATTTAATATTCTTAAAACTATTTTTATTTTTGGTAGGAAACCGCCCAATCAACGCGAATATTTTTTTGCCTAAACGTATATTTTTTGTTTTATGTACATCACGTGAACACCATGAGTAAACTTGACGTAACTAAATACACCCAAACCATGAGACACTTCAATGCATTCTCTTAGTGCATCATGGAAATGGAAAAATTCTTTCAACTTAAAAAGCAATGCTGCCGAAAACATGATAAAATGTGATCAACAGCAATGAGTTCAAAATTTTCGAAATGATTTTTGTGATCTATTTCAATAAGTTCTGATATTCTTACAGCATATCCTTGAGTTGGGTGAGCGAGACAGCGTTTTTAGTCAAGATTAGCCACAATTACCTACTCATCACTTTTTCTGTGCAACAGTACTGCCTGAAAGAGTATTTACCAACATCAGCTACTGCTTCATGGAAACGTCACACAAATGTAGCGAGGGATACAAGCCGGTAAGGCCCATGCAAAGCCTCGGGCAATCGCAACTATAAGCGTTTCAGGGAGGCGCACTCGAGGCCATGCCGATCTCATGGGGGAGACTGATTAAGGAAGTCATTAGAGCGAATTTTTGGGAACGTTTGACCAGGACGATGAGGGGGCTGCCCGAGGTGCTGATCAATGATAAAATGAAGACGAGCTCGGCACGGTCCACTCAAATTCGTCGAGAGCGGTGCCTTGGGAAAGAAATTAGGGGCCACTAACTGTAGTCGGAGGGCGATGTGAAGGCTGACAGTTTTATAGCCTGGATAATCAATAAAAAAAAAAACGGTTCAAAAGGATGGGAAACTCGACAAAAAATATAAACCCGAGAAAATACTAACAAATAAAAAAAATTTAAGTTTATCAGACAAAAAAGACCATGTGGACATAAGCTTTCAAATTGAACCGCGCGCTCGTACAACCAAAAGAATTGCAGCCAAGAGCTGAACGTTCCAGCAGGATTTTATAGGGAAGACAAACGAAAGAAGAGCGAGATTCAGCGGACCAACTGGATATTCAAAACATTCATCAGCGCTCCATTTAAACACGACAATATTGAGACTGCAGAACCAATATCACGAACGTCAAACACTACACGAGATATTTTTAGCGAACCCCAAAAACTCGTGGAGCGCACTTTCCTGAAAAGTTCTTACGAAGCGGTTTTGGGTTACCGACAGTTGGGAAATACGAAACCGTTTTAAATATGAATCAGAAAAAGTTACACAAAATTGTCTTTTTATTCATTAGAACACCAAATCACAGAGTTAGCTTGAACTTCATCATTCGCGGCATCTTTTCCCAAAAGAGCCCTTGAACACAAAACTCTAATTTGTACACGAGAATGATCCAAAGCACCAGGGTTTAACATCTATCTAAAAACAGCTCGCGAATTTTGCCACTTCGTCAGGTGATAGAAATTGTCCCAGTAGTAAGTTACGGAGAAGATTGAGACTAACGCACTATATAACGACTCGTTGACTTGGTTGCAGAGAGGGCACATAAGGAACGCGTCAGGTGAGGCAGAGGAGAACATAAGGCACTAGGGCACCAGCTGCATGCAAGCGTTCCAGTGCAATGCATCGCTAAGTAGAGCACGGCGCATGTAGTTTCACTTCCGTATCGTCTTGGATTTCTTAGCTTCACGACAGGACTCAGGGCAAGGAGCGTGCACAAATCCTCATTATGGCGCCAATATTTCGTGACCGGCCACAATAGCGAGCAGCTGTGCGGGCTCACGGAGATGTCAATATTCCTCTACAGAACAGCCATGCTTGTCATCACGCCGCGGCAATTGTGCGAAAAATTCGAGTGATAGCTCATAATTTTAACTAAAATTGAATTGTAATGAAAAGCCACAAGCGTAAAAAATAATTTATAGAACTTTCCTATAACGAACAACCCCAATAGTGTCAATGAAGGAATATTATTCTACGAGCATGTACATATCCAATTTCCAGCATATCGACCATGATTAGATCAAATTAGATATAGGTTAGTTGTCGCCTCTCTCCTTAACCACAACAAAGGTGTTCTCAAGAAAAGAATAGGAAGGTACCATTTAATATAGAGTTAAGGAAACAGGGAATCAGAGCGCAAGGTGCGTTCCTACGCAAGAGAACCTGTACAGAGCAACAATATGTTGAGAAGAAAGGTCATAAAATAAAACAGAAGTTGGTTAAAAAAGTAGGTGTTGAAAAACATGACAGCAAAGAATCGAAAAAAATAGTTTGTAATAAAACGAAAAATCTATTCTATTTGAACTAAAGATAGGTCTACTTTAACTCAAGACCTCATAATTTCCCCTGGCAGCGCTAATTCCCAGATACAATAGTTGTATCTTTCTGAGGAATGAACAAGTGTTTTGCGTCTACAAACGACTGTTTTTCAAAGTAGAAATCGACAGTCATGGCGACTTAGCTAGGAGCTGCCAGAGCCGCCAAGTTACGTAAGCCGACGACACACAGGGCATTTACAACGGTAACTCCCGCGGCTTGTTGATTGTAGCCATTTGTACAGTGAAGCAGCCACTACATGCTGCACTTATTGAGCAAACCAGTAGCGATGCCAGTCTAAATAGCCCCAAGTATCGCTGGCTGCAGCTATAATGCAATACAGGGTATCCCGTGATCTACAGGATACAGTTACTTCCATCGCTCCTCCATAAAAAATACACACGATTAAATAAGTTGAATAACAAATTTAAAGTTTTTCCAACATCACTCAGTTGACATCAGTTTTTTTCCTTTTTTTATTTTCCTAAAAATTAAAATAGTTTAACTACAAATAAATCTCAAATTTAGTGAGATCGCACTACGGCACACTCATGATCGACTTATGAAATGAAAGAGTTACTACGATTCGATGGTAGCACCGCACTGTAAAAAATTTCCGTGAATTTCACGGTTAAACACCGAATGAATCACAGTATTTTACTGTTAGGCATGTTGCACAGTTAAACACCGGGTCAGAATCCAATTACGGTAGAACACCGTTATAGGCAACAACAAGTAGATTTCATCTCAATGGATTTCATCATAGAAATATACTTCAGTTTGACCTTAAATGACTTGAACAAATTTTGACAAGTTACCATGAACTCCATGAGGTATGCTTTGTTCATACTATAAAAGACATTTAAAAAATAACTGAAATAATCAATATCTAGGAACATTCCTTCTCATAATGAAAAAAACGAATGATCACTAGTTATTGATTGATTCCA
>JACJUY010001145.1:0-15750 GCA_014220935.1 Platorchestia sp. MABIK
CATTTTGATCTTTGAATGCGAGAAATTCACTCTATTTGTAATAGAATTTGATAAAACCCACATTTTTGCCCAAAAATATTGCTCAAAAATTCCATAAGGGATTCCCCTACGATTTTTTCCTAATTCCCCTACGATTTTTTCCAATAAATTAATTTCGTGATATGGTCAAAAAACCGTGTCAGACCTGCTCAAACGAACTCATTTTGATCCTTGAATGCGATAAATTCACTCTATTTGTAATTGAATTTGATAAAACCCACATTTTTGCTTAAAAATATTGCTCAAAAATTCCATAAGGGATTCCCTTACGATTTTTCCTTTATTCCCTTACGATTTTTTATAGAAAATTATTTCGTGATTCAGTCAAAAAACCGTGTCAGACCTGCTCTAAAGAACTCATTCTGATCCTCGAATGCGAGAAATTTACTCTATTTGTAATAAAAATTGATAAAACCCACAGTTTTGCCGAAAAATATCGCTCAAAAATTCCATAAGGAGGTACCCTTACGATTTTTTCCAGAAAATTAATTTCGTGATATGGTCAAAAAACCGTGTCAGACCTGCTCTAACGAACTCATTTTGATCCTTGAACGCGAGAAATTCACTTTATTTGTGATAGAAATTGTTACAACCCGCATTTTTGCCGAAAAATATTGCTCGAAAATTCCATAAGGGGGATTTTTTCCAGAAAATTAATTTCGTGATATGGTCAAAAAACCTTGTCAGACCTGCTCTAACGAACTCATTTTGATCCTTGAATGCGAGAAATTCACTCTATTTGTAATAAGAATTGATAAAACCCACATTTTTGCCGAAAAATATCGCTCAAAAATTCCATAAGGAGGTACCCTTACGATTTTTTCCAGAAGATTAATTGTGTGATATGGTCAAAAAACCGTGTCAGACCTGCTCAAACGAACTCATTTTAATCCTTGAATGCGAGAAATTCACTCTGTTTGTAATAGAATTCGATATAACCCACATTTTTGCCCAAAAATGTTGCTCAAAAATTCCATAAGGGATTCCCTAACGATTTTTTCTTAATTCCCTTACGATTTTTTCCTGAAAATTAATTAAGTGATATGGTCAAAAAACCGTGTCAGACCTGCTCAAACGAACTCATTTTGATCCTTGAATGCGATAAATTCACTCAATTTGTAATAGAATTTGATAAAACCCACATTTTTGCTCAAAAATATTGCTCAAAAATTCCATAAGGGATTCTCTTACGATTTTTCCTTAATTCCCTTACGATTTTTTCCAGAAAATTATTTCCTGATATGGTCAAAAAGCCGTGTCAGACCTGCTCTAACGAACTCATTTTGATCCTTGAATGCGAGAAATTCACTCTATTTGTAATAGAATTTGATGAAACCCACATTTTTGCCGAAAAATATCGCTCAAAAATTCCATAAGGGATTCTCTTACGATTTTTCCTTAATTCCCCTACGATTTTTTCCAGAAAATAATGTCGTGATATGGTCAAAGAACCGCGTCAGACCTGCTCTAACGAACTCATTTTGATCGTTGAATGCGAGAAATTTACTCTATTTGTATTAAACATTGATAAAACCCACATTTTTGCCGAACAATATATCTCAAAAATTCCAAATGGGGGTACCCTTACGATTTTTTCCAGAAAATTAATTTCGTGATATGGTCAAAAAACCGTGTCAGACCTGCTCTAACGAACTCATTTTGATATTTGAATCCGAGAAATTCAATCTAATTGTAATATAAATTGATAAAACCCACATTTATGCCGAAAAATTTCGCGCAAAAATTCCACAAGGGATTTTTTTTTCCAGAAAATTAATTTCGTGATACGGGCAAAAAACCGTGTCAGACCTGCTCTAACGAACTCATTTTTATCCTTGAATGCGAGAAATTCGCTCTACTTGTAATTAAATTCGATAAAACACACATTTTTTACCGATAAACATCGCTCAAAAATTACGTAAAGAGTACCCTTTCGACAAAAATGTGTGTTATATCAATTTCTATTACAAATAGAGGGGATTTCTAGCCTTCAATAATCAATATGAGTTCGTTAGAACAGGTCTGACACGGTTTTTTTACCATATCACGAAGTTAGTTTATTGTAAAAATCCCTATGGAATTTTTGAGCGATATTTTGCGGCAAAAATGGGCGTTTTATCTATTTCTATTACAAATAGAGTGGATTTCTCGCATTCAATAATCAAAATGAGTTGATTAGAACAGGTTTAACACTTAATTATGACCGTAACTCGAAGTTAGTTTTTTTTAAACAACCTTTAGGGCCCTGTCAGACGAGCGGGTCAGCCGCCGTGGGTGCATAGCGGGTCAGCCGCCGTGGGTGCATAGCGGGTCAGCCGCCGTGGGTGCATAGCGGGTCAGCCGCCGTGGGTGAAAAGCGGGTCAGCCGCCGTGGGTGAAAAGCGGGTCAGCCGCCGTGTGTGCAAAGCGGGTCAGCCGCCGTGGGTGCAAAGCGGGTCAGCCGCCGTGGGTGCAAAGCGGGTCAGCCGCCGCGGAACCGCTTTTGAAAGAGTTCATTTTGATTTATATGCAAAACGCTGGCTTTTATATATAAATCAGCGTTTTACATATTAATCAATATTAACTGTTTCAAAAGTGGTTCCGCGGCGGCTGACCCGGTTTGACAGGGACAGGGCCCTAAGCGTACCCCCTTATATGATTTGTGAGCGATATTTCGCGGCAAAAATGCGTTTTATCAATTTCCATTGCAAATAGAGTGGATTTATAGCATTCAATAATCAAAATGAGTTCGTTCAAACAAGTCTGACACGGTTTTTTGACCAAATCACGAAGTTAGTTTTCCGTAAAAAGTCGTAAGGGAACCAGCGATATTTTGCGGCAAAAATGAGTGTTATGGTAATTTCTATCATAAACAGAGTGGATTTCTTGCATTCAATAATCAAAATGAGTTCGTTAGAACAGGTCTGACACGGTTTTTTGACTATATCACGAAGTTAGTTTTCTGTAAAAAATCTTAGGGTACCCATATATGTAATTTTTGAGCGATATTTCGCGGCAAAAATGTGTTTTTATCAGTTTCTATTTGAATTAGATGGGATTTCTCGCATTCAATAATCAATATGAGTTCGTTAGGCCCCTACGATTTTTTCTAGAAAACTAACTTCGTGATATTATCAAAAAACCTTGTCAATCCTGTTTTAACAAACTCATTTCGATTATTTAATGCTATAAATTCACTCTATTTGCGATATAAAGCGAGACAACTCAAGTTTTTCCTCTAAAAAATCCCAGGAAAAATCATATGGGGGCAAAATTTCGATTTTATTATTTTGCAGCATGTATAATGGTATTATAGTTTCTGTTACATATTGAGCGTTTTTCTCGCGTTCAGTAATCAATATGAGTTCGTTAGAACACGAATGAAAATAACTTTTTACCCTCCCACGAAGTTATTTTTCTGTGAAAAATCGTAATGGTGCTCATTATGATATTTGTCATGAATATTTTGCCGTAAACATAGGAGTTTTACCATTTCCTCTTAAAAAAGTGTATTTCTTGCTTTTAATAATCAAAATGTGTTCGTTAAAACAAGAATGACAAGGTTTTTTGGCATTCTCACTAAGTTTTCCGGGAAGTTTTCCCTTTTTTATAGCCTTTTTTTCAATGTTTTCATAGGCAATTATAGTTTTTGACAATTTCAATATTCGGTTGTTCATTCGGAAAACTACTTATTTGACAAAAAATTATTTTAAATATCTCTGAAAATTCTTATGAAACTCCTTTAGAAAAAGGTTAAAATTCGCATTTATTGAAAGATTAGGTCAAATATTTATTTATAAAAATTGAATGAAATTCTGCCCATGAGTAACTTTGGAGTACAGATTTCACAAAATGCATCAGTTCTTAGAATTTTGTTTTGTAACAAAAACTGGAGTATATCATTCTTAGTAACACATAGACAGCATTTAACATTTTTGATGATCGAAATTAGTTTTTACTGGAATGCCTAGGAATTTTCGAAGGTTTTTTCAAGTAATTTCTTGTGAAAAATGTTAATGGTGAAATCCTTCATGGAAAATTTAGGGTAAAAATAAATATGTATCGGCTGAACGAAATTTAATCCTGTTGTAAATATTCAAGCGCAGATTTTCAGAGAACACATCAGTGCATAAATTATCATTGGAACTTTTCATGTTCAAACAATTCAATTTCGGTTCATAAACGCACTCTCTTATAAAAGGCATAACTGTAATCTTTGTTGCAAAATTTCCCTTGGAAATTTTGCAAGTTTGCTGGGGGACAGTTTTCACCGAATTTCCAAGCACTGATGCGTTTTCTGAAATCTGAGATTGAAATTTACTCATGGACAGAGTTTCATTTTGCTTCTAGATATTTATTTTAAAGCCCAAGTTTCCTTTGAGGGGTATTTTGGGATTTTTTATGAAAACATCGCATGGAAAAATAGTTAAAAGTATTCTAACATCCCTGTTCAAACGAAGTAATTTTGATTATTAAACGCGGTAAAAGCAGTCTTTATGTGAGAGAAAATGATGCTACAAATTTTTAACTCGAAATTTCTTTGAAAAATATTGCAAGTTTGTTTGGTTTAATTTTCCGCGCCCTTTCGAGAAAGTTGCCTTTGGTTGGAATATGAACAGGTAGACATTTGAGATGTAGGCTCTATTCCCATAAAGTTTTAAATCAATTATACTGCAACTAAAAAAATCGATTTTCGTCACCAAAGTTATACCGGTAATTGAAAATTTGGCAAATTTCAATTGCTTTTCAAAGCGAAGGAGATTGGAATACGCACCAATTTGTAAAAAATAATAATAATAATCTCTAACCAACACTAAAGACTAGCCGAAACTCGTTTGCTATTTAAACACGTGAAACATTCCACTCTTACATTCCAAGCTCGTCAGGAGCAGGAAAGGAATAAGAGCTTCTTCGAAACCGAGTCAGTTTCGAATGGAATCTTTTGAATGATGGCCTTCAAAGTCTGTCGAGGTTTGGTGTAGTAAATCGTGCTCGAATGGGCACGCTCTCGACCATTTATTTGGGTTTGAATGGGCCTCAGTTGCAGAACGATCTGCCCAAATAGGCAATTCGCTCTTCAAGCCCACCCAAAATTGGCAAATTGCAACCGAGGGAATAATTTGAGGAGATTCCCGGAGTTGTGATTGGTGGAGAGAACGCCTCCAACGACCTAACTTGATTCGGCGCCTTTGGGTAATCTGGGCACAAGACAGAAAAAAGAAAAATAAGAGAGGAATATAAAAGTAAACTGTACAAGAAAGGACTTCATGCAGGTAAACTACGAACAGCATTCCCTCAGCTGAATCATATTTTAATAAATTGAATCGTGTGGCATTAGTCCAAAGATCCATCAAGGCTTAACAATTGCGAGTCGAGTTCTCACTACCTTTGCAGTAACTTGCCATAGAATAGTTTGACTTAACCCAAGATGACTAATTTTAAAGAGCATCAGACTTTAAATACCTTAGAGCATCAGTCCAAATGGCAGTCAAGACTGAATATTTGAAAGGCAATTTTTCACTAATGTTGCAGTATCTGGGAAAAGAATATTGTTTGACCTGACTGTGGATCATTTTCAAAAAGCAATTGCCTAGTCCTAATTTGAAGTTCTAGCCCACTGATATCCAAACAGGTAAATCAAAGGGCATGTGGCAGCTCATTAATTTAAATCTCCAAGGGATCAAAGTTCCTTTTATGAAACACTGCGGGAACGCACACAGCCTAACTGAATGAGCTGCGCCTCGGGCGAAACATTAGCAGGACGCTTTTACGTAGTTTTTTCGTCATTTAGACTCTAGCTACAGTTTACATTTACAGAACGCAACGAACAAGAATCACAACTCAAGGTAACAAACACGGCATTTCTACCGAGCCGGCAACGATGAATCAAGGTTTAGGAACCTTTCAGTAAACAAAAGCCAACAACAGTGAAGATTTAAATTTTCAAAGATAAGACTGGTCATTGACCATTGCACAAGTTACTGATCAATCAAACGCACTGTGCCCAGCGAACATAAATACCCGTGCTGAAGAATAAAGTGTTCGAATTTTGAATTTTGCATGCTCTCGCAGCGGCAGTCTGCCACGTAAAACAAGATGCGGGGTAATTCCTAACAACTTCACGCTGACTATGTGGCAATGTTTGCGTCGTGGTGAACGAGAGAAAAACGAGCGTGGCACTAAAAGGAATCAGCAGCCCCAGGAAGCGCGGCAGCCCACAGCGAGGTCTCAACTCCTAGTAAAGAAAATTCGGTCATTAGAATGGAGGAAAGGATTAGCCGGGAAGTATAGTTTACAATTCAAAACAGTAACGAGAACGTTACGCGAATTTGAAATTTCTGCAACGCATACTCGCACATGTTATCAAAACTAAACCAGTGCACCTATAGCACCGAAGCTCTACACACCATAAGGTTGTAAAAGGTGGCCTACAGTAGGGCAGGGCGCAGGACGTTCTAAGGTGACGCCACGGTCAAGGCAGGCAATCGGTAAAAAACCCTAGGTAGCGCCGGCAGCTCAGGTTCACTACACGTAGAATAGAAAAAGGTGTAAAATTCACGAACGACTCAAGTTGGGTACTAACTAGCAAATCATGAAAAATTCAAACAAGGTAAAGTTTGATTAAATACACGAACCCATCTCTAGAACATTGTCTCACCCAAAACAAATGGTGCTAGGAAGGAGCGCATGTTTCGGTTCTCGAGTAGAGATGTCTGAAAAGATAGAGGTTGAGATTGGTTAACAGGACTTGAATTATATTAACGTTAAAGGTTAGTAATTTCAGAGCCTCCGAAGAAGTAAGGTTTTCACCGCTACAAATTTAAGATTCTCCGGCTCTGGCTAAGCAATTCAATTGGCTAACGCCTCAAGAACCAATCTTCTTCAAAATTCAAAAAAGGGAAACCACAATAGGAAACAGAAATAAATTTGAATGAAGTAGGAACTTCAAAACATGAAGCCAGTTCTGTACACCGACGCAGTGCTAGCAGCGTACAGCACCACTATTGTCCATCGCGTGCAGGGAGTCTGCAAGGACTGACACCATAGTGACACGGCACGTACAAAATCACGAGCACTGCAGGACTGGGCTTCCGAGATGTACAGTCGGGCTTCCGAGATGTACAGTCGGGCTTCCGAGATGTACAGTCGGGCTTCCGAGATGTACAGTCAGGCTTTCGAGATGTACAGTCGGGCTTCCGAGATGTACAGTCAGGCTACCCACGACAACCGAAAGCTATTGATGACTAATTAAAAAACTGTGGAATGCTGTCGAAGTAAATGCGAACCATCTAAATTAAAGGTCGAACTGACCTGTAATGCTTGCGAATTTCTTCATGACCATGTTGACTAATTTTGAAAGATTCATTTTGCCGCTGGAATTACTTCGAGAATACTTTCTAACACTGAGCCCTCACTCACACAAGTCGGGCTCTACCATTTCTTCGCGGCCTTCTCCCCTCAGGGGGATACAACTGTTGTATCTATGGGAATTAACACTCCCAGGAGAATGTGAGGGTCCGAGCTGAAAGTTAGGTAGGCCTTCTTTTTGTTGAAATGAAATATTTATATGATGTTAGGGACCACTTTTTTTCGGTTCACTGCTGTCCTGTTTTTCTGTACCTACTACTTACTTCTTCAACTTCGATCTTGTTTCATGATTTTCTATCTCAACTTACTGTTTCTATGCCTTTTCTGCATAGACAAATGGCCTTAAGGCTATTTGTTTCCCTTAACTCCATACTAAATGGTGCCTTCCTCCCTCCTCTCTTTGAATCGCCTTTGTGGCGGATAGGGAGGCTTAGACTGAATAATAATCTAATCTAATTTTCATGGCCTACAATCTTCGACCATCTGGCTTTAAATCATTTGCGGCAGTGTTGGAAATTCGCGTCTATGCTGCATTGCTACTAAATAGCATTGCGGAAGGAATGCATTGATCTAATTCCTTGTCTCATGAACTATTCCTGACACTTGAAATTTAGAAACGATGACTGTAAACATGTTTCCTGCGGAAGGACCCACCGGTGGTCACTGAGGGAATTTTCATAATGCTGTTGACGGACTAGTTGTCACAAACTCAATTATCATAAATGCTTAATAAAAGCTGAATTAAGGCAGCATCCCGTTAATGTTTGCTATTTTTAAAACCGTTTTCTACAACTGACCTCAAATTTGAGTTGAATTGAGATTATTTGAGCAAAAAACCGTCAAATTTCAGCCGTAGGTTGGTACCAGTTTAGTCAAAATAAGCTGAAATCTGACTGATTTGTGGCGCTGGACAGACAGAGTGGAACCGCTGACTGTAGATGATTGTGACGAAACGTCACCATTTGATCTCTGTGTGACGCAGCCGAAGAAACAGACATACATGAACGAGAGAACAGGCAGCGCACCGATCTTCACATACTGGGAGGTCGTGGAATAAAACTTCACTGCGTTTCCTCGCTTGTTGGTTTGGTTAGGTTGTAAATAGCAGAATTGAGAAATCGATTTTACCGCTGGAACACATTTTTACCCTTCTTAACAAACATACAGTTGCTTTTGTTAAAGTTTCGAGAAGCATATCAAGTTCCCCGCGTATTGGGTCATATGTGTACCAACAGGTAAATTGACCATTTACGTGCCGGTGTAAATGCACCTCATTTTATGTTTCGCTGCATTTTAAAAAAATAAGTATTATCATACGAGGTGAAATGTTATCGTGCAATTGCATTTTTTAAATTCATTAGAAAGAACTAAAATTTGTCAAGCTGGCAAATCAATTCCCCAATTTGCTACTTACAATCTGACCAAGCCAACCGTTAAAGCCGCGCAAACGCGGGGAACGTGATATGAAACGTCATCCATTTATCGGAAATGTGAATGATTAATTATTTACCGAATGGTTGGTACACTTGCGGCGCAATACGCGGGGAACGTGTTTAACTAATTTTAACTTCTTCGCAGCTTTCATCCACTCAAGTCTCTGCTATCGTTCCAAACACCATGCCAACGACGCGACTTCCTTACAATCTGCGCTCAAGAATAAACTAATTAAGTAACTGAGTAATTTAAAATTCTACATAGATGCACATCACACTCCTGAAACACTTTTTCCAGTGTCCATTTTAAGAAATTATTAGCCCTTCTTAGTCATTACTCTAAGTTTCTTCTGATGAAACTGTTGACCTGTGAGGTGAATGACTTGAAATGACGGTTATAAGAGTAGAAGTTTAGGCTGTGTGAAGATTATTACTCGAAGTTAATCATCGGAGAGACTTTCAAACTTCAAACTTTTATTTAAATCTTCCTTATTTTTGAGCGTATTCATGAGGCCTCATGACACACACAAGCCACACACATGCGCGCGAGCACACACACGCACACATAACACTGGCAATAGACCAACACACACGCTTTGCTCGTCTAGGGCAATAGCTGTTTAAATTGCGCGTAGGCCAATAATTATTAATTGCCTCGACCCTTGACGGCATAGTCATCTGGTGAAATTATTGCGCTCGTAAATTGCTCTACGCCCTGACTGTTTGTTAAACTGAAGACGATTCCACGTCTCCGTTGTGAGATATGTTCATGGAATGGGTTCCAGAGTAAACACAACAATGAATAAGAGGCGTTTCCAATTGCACAAATGTATTGAAATCTGTGTAGCATATTGTACCTCTCAATCCTGAAAATTTGTCATGATATTTCAGGAAGGGTTCTTTCGATGATCCTGTTGAATTCCTGAATTTTTGATGGGGTTCATTGATATTACTTTTCTTATTGCAAGAATTTTTCAATGTGCTGTCGATGTTCGATTTTTCCACTGATAATAAATATTTTGTTTTTCTGTGTCGAATTGATTTAAAATAACCAGAGATCTACGTGTGTCATTGACAGTAGATACCGGGATGGAAAAAAGGTGAGTTTATTTCTCTTTTGTTCACACATTAAAATCATGAGCTACTAACATTAAACATTTGTGCATAAATGTGAATTTTTTGGTGAACTTTAAAGCATCGATAATTCATTCATGCACCAATTGTTATACGATCAGTTTTCAAGTAAAAAGTCCTCTGTTTTACACGGAATAGATTACAATTTTTGTGTTTTCAAAATCATCAGCATATGAGCCAAAATCATCCACGTGGTCATGTAACCTAGAAAATAAGATAGCAAGCACAAAGTGCGACAGTCAATCCTGCACTTTCGAAAAGGCTGTGAAAGCCAAAGAAGCAGAATTGACTGCTACGCACTGTCCCCGGGCTGCAGAACAGTAAACAAGAAGCAATACATTCGAAATTCGAGTTTTCCAGTATCTACCTATCCAAACCTTAGCCAGAACGGATAAAAATTAGCCCAGTTATTTCAAGAAAAAATTTTGTCCAACAGGTTGCAAAAGATAATTCCTTCTTTATTTCATTACTTTTTGGGGATTAGGTTTTCTTTGTTACTGAGAAGTCATAAACTTGAGTTCTTAGAGCAGCGTTGCTCATTGTGACATGTTCATAATATGGAATTGCCTGAGTGTGACATGTTTTTTGAACAAAATTGCTTCTTAAGACATACATTTAGTGTAGTATCGTCAACATGTGACATGTTCTTAGACTAGCGTTGCTCTTTAAAGGAAGAATGTTCATAATGTGGTATTGCAAAAGTGTGATATGTTCTTAGAGCAGCATTGTTCCTTGTAACATGCTCCTCACCTAAAGTCGTTTCTTCCCAACATGTTTGTTCAGTTACATGTGCTCTTTGTAACATGCTTATCTAATATCGTTTCTTTTCAACATGTTCGTTCAGTTGCATTTGCTCCTTGTAACATGCTCCTCATCTTATATTGTTTCTTTTCAACATGTTCATTCAGTTGCAATTGTTTCTGGGCGACACTCTCCTCTGCTAAGAAGGCGACCGTTTTCCTCAATACGAGACGTTCTTCAGCTTCATTTTCGCAGCTCGATACAAAAGTTGGGACCTCGATAAAGTTGGCATCATCGGGCTCATAAAATCTCCTCGTAGCTTTGCCTCAAGTAGCTCGAAGAATCACCAGGCATTAGGAAAGTCATCTTTATAGGAAGAGGATTTGTACAGCACGGCTCGAGCTCATCTCAAGATATTCTGTCAATTTATTTCCGTGAAAGTCAATAAATAATTATTATTATATACGACGTTTCAGAGATTACAGAGATGTTTCATCGGTGTAGTCGATGTTCCCCGAAAGTCAATAGATGAAGCCATAGTGAAATATGATGTACACTGAATTACTTTCCATCTTCATCAAGGGTTGTGGGTCATCTCCTACGACAACAAAAACGAAGACCAGCTCAACAGGATGTACATTTTCCGTAGTCTGATTGAATGAGGTTTGTTTTAATTGAGTGAGGTTTTATTTCTTCAGTGTCAATTATTGGCGGGGATGCTACGTAAAATAGATGAAAGCTCTATGCTACATAGGCCTTTCGCGAGATTCCTTGACCGTGTAGTGTGTAGAAGACCATTCATGTTGCGGAAATACCGCTGCTCGAATTCGTATCAATATCTGACTTTATTACGCTATTTTTCAGGCAGAAGAATAATACAAACGATATTCTGTTTGATTACGCTTTTCTGCAAATTATTTATAAAAATCCATCCACCGAAGAAGTGATCATCACAACTCAAAAAAATAATTTCCGTAAAGAATAGACTCAATTGCAGTTTTAAATATAACAACTAAGGTTTGACAAGCGTAAGAAAAATGCTGCAACTCGTCACGTTTCTTAATTTCAAAAGAAGGAAATGAAGGGAAATCGGTTGATATATCATAAATGGTGTTTAGGTCATAAATGAGGTCATAAACAGGTCAGAAACGATGTTGAGATCATAAATGTATTCATAAATAGAGCATAAATGGGTTCATAAATGATGTTGGTTATAATTAAATTCATGAATTGGTCATAATGATGTTGGTCATAAATGATTTCATAAATAGGTCATAAATGATGTAGGCTAGAATTGAGGTCATGAAGGATGTTGGTCAAAAATGAGGCTATAAAAATGTTCTCTACGTTTAAATTACTTCATGTTGAGCTAAGAACATTGTTCAAAATAAACATAGTTGAGCTAAGAATAATGCTGAAAAACATTTAATCGAATGTCAGCCTCGCTAGATGTGCAAAATATTATTTTAAATTTGTTTGTGAGCTTTGTTAAATATTTTATCATTGAGCTTTGTTGTATATTTTATGAAATTGACCTACAAATAGAAGCGTTGCCTGTAACGCGTAAGAGTTCTGAATCATTACAGGCAGCCTTAGGAACGGTACGTTTGTTTCTTCAAAATCAGAAATAATTTTTTAGCTTTGGGAAACATTCCAACATATTTCCGGTTGTATTTCAGATTCACATATATTGAAGCGACAAAGATATCTGTCGTCTTGTTTTTCCACAGCACGAGAGCACTCGCCATTCTCACGTAATCTGAAGCAACGTCTGAGTAAATGGATGAGTCACCTGCCCAAGAAATGTGTTTTCCTGTATTATTTTTTTATCTTGAATATAATATATCTGTTTTGAAATAATAGTAAAATTATAACTGAGGATCTGCCCCGTCATTAGCATCGCAAATATGATTAATACTTATTTGTACACAATACATCTATTATGAAGTAATAGATGTGATTAATATTTATACGTACATAATACAAACTTGAGTTATAATTTATGTATATAATATATTTTAAATATCATAATATATTTATATGTACACAACACATCTATTAAGAAATAATAGATGTGATTAATATTCACACGTCCATAATACATCAATTAAGGAATAATAGGTGTGATGAACATTTATACGTACATAATACATCTGTAATAAAATGATAGATGTTATCAATATTTATACGTACATATACATCGACTACGAAATAATAGATGTGCTATCTTCCTATGAAAACAACTCGCGATGTTTCGGCACGTGTTCTCTAAAAATCATGTGCTAGCCATGGAATATTTGTTGCCCGCGGCAGGCAACTAATTTACCTCAGCACAGATTTATTTTTTGAGTTTGGCACCAACAATTAAAACTGAACATTTTACTCTGATTGTAATAATGAGAAGGTAGTTAAAAAAGAAGAAATAGGCTAAACCTCCCCCCCCCCCCCAATTAAACAAATTGTTTTGGGATGAGGGAAATATTTTCAGTAGAGTTGTTCTTCATACCATAAAAATTGGCGACGTAATCTCTATGGCTCAAGATGGTAAAATTTTCATATCCGTGGACCGTTTACAGAATAGTTTAGGTACGTAGATCCTGAGCACACAAAATAAGGCAGAGAAATCAAATTTAGGTCACATTTCGTATCTAATATGAGCGTCAGATGGAATCTCCTCCTCCCTCAGAAATACAAATACGTCACGAAAGTACGGGTATTTTTTTGGCATAAATTGTTGTCGCCGTCAAATTAGTACGGAGGATCTGCGACGTCATTAGCGTAGCAAATATGATTAATATTCATATGTACATAACGGTCATAATTGTCGGCAACTTCTGTTGTGAAATTTTAGTCGTTGGGTTCAAATTGTTGACATGAATTTGGTGTCATCAGAACACCTCGTTACGCCCTTAGGCACACTAGTTTAAATCTCGAGCAAAAGTTAGGTTTGAGTTTCTGTGCGTGATTCGAAACATGAACAGATGAAAATGCGCTTCTATGATTTCTATTAGAAAACCAAAATAGACCTCATTCCTTCAAAAAGTAGTGAGAAACAAAAAAAATCGCATTGTTTATTATTTAAACATCTCTCATTTAGAATGAGACTGAAATATGAGCTTATATAGAATGGCCTACAATTATATCACTCCTCAGTGGAACATGAGGAACCGTATTTAAAATTGAGGCGAGCTGCAGTCAATCAGCACTTAATCCTCGTGGCTGGCAGGGTCGGCGCTGCGCAGCAGCTGCGCAAAAAATATCCACTTCGCCGTAGTAATTAGATTTAACGCAAATACCCCACATAAAACGATGCAAATGTCCTCGGTGAGTATCAACTGATCAGTAAAAGAAGAAAGATTTTTGTGTCACTTCACTTGAAAGGTGACGCTAGAGGTTGAACTCAAATCCAATTCGTTAACAAATTTTACAAAGCAATAGAGGTGAAAAAGTCTGATCTAATAATGAAAATCTTCATTGGATGCAGAATTTTTTTTGCATTTGTTTAGGCTTTCAGTTTATGAAGAATATTTTCCCTCATGTGACGGCTGCGAGTTATTACTCTGAAGTTTTTCTTCAAGTGTAAATCTGTATAAAGCGGTTTTCTGTCGTGGAATACGTATTTACCGAGAATAAACTAACATTACCGGTGGTTGCTTATCTTTACAGCATAAATTTATAATTGTCGCTGTTCATATTTCCCCGTTTTTACCAGAACTTGAAAAACTTTACGTTCATTCTCTAAAGTGTTTAAATTCATCAAGATATTCATTAAATTGTCGTCTTGTTATGTCGTTTCGAAAATTAGAGTAGGTCAATTTTTTTATTCGCTTATGAGAAATCTCTCTTACAATCCACTTCGAATAATTTTCAACAAGTTTTAAAAGTTTCGTAGCTTACCATAAATATTCCTCAGTTCCTAGTCTCCTTAAAGCCATTTAAATTCCTGTTAGTTTTTCATCGGATAGCGACTGCGTGCTTGAATTTTTTGCCATATTTGTACAGTGATCGTCAGACCTTGACGAAAGTTGCCAATATCGCTACAATAATCCTCAAGCTTTGAGTTATTAGAGTCGTTGCAAAGTATGTAGAATCAGAGTACAAATTCCGAGTTACAATTGAACAAAAAACAATTATTTACCACAAGTGGTGCACTAGAAAATTACTTCTTAAGACCAGCACAATGAATACATTTGAGTTTAGCTATTTGTGGGTCCGAAAAAGTTCCGTGACTTAAAGGACATCCTGTCATCAACGCTTTTCCAAGGTGCACAATTATGTTTAACCTAATTCCCTCAACCTGGTTGTGCATTAAACTGATAAATTAATGGTTTACTCAAGACTCGACGCTTTATTTTACAATAATAATTTATAACGCGTTTTTAATTCAAGTGGTAGGGATATGTGAGCACGTGCGGTTTGAAATTCATAAACCTTAGCAATGAAATTCATAAACCATTTTATAGCAAATTCAAATTTACCTACGTTACATTTAGTGTCAAGGTTGAAGCAGGGCTGGTTTAGTTCGTCAATCATTTTCATATTCTTCAAAAAATTATGTACACACACTTGTTCTCACATTATTTAATTCTGGCTTACTTTCAAACTTTTTCATCTCTCAAAATTCAGTTACCCAGTAAATGCAGAGTAATTGTTCATAACAGCGTCCACGAAACTGACTAGCGTTTCATTAACGAGACACACGAAGCAATATTTAAATTAGGAAATAGCCATCGCTCATGGCTGCTAGTTGAAAATCGAAATTAGCCTCACGGAAAGAACATCTCATACATTTTAACAAGCTTAAACTAATTAAAATGACAGACTCATTTTCGAGGCAGAGGATTACTGGAGTCCCAGGAGGCTCTCCAGATGAACTCGGTGGCTTGGCTGGCCGAGCTCTCAGCTCGAGACACTCTCGCAACGCGAGACACTCTCGCCACTCGAGACACTCTCGCCACTCGAGACACTCTCGCCACTCGAGACACTCTCGCCACTCGAGACACTCTCGCCACTCGAGACACTCTCGCCACTCGAGACACTCTCGCCACTCGAGACA
>JACJUY010001145.1:32373-43304 GCA_014220935.1 Platorchestia sp. MABIK
TTTTTTTTTTTTACGGCTGAGTTCAGTCGAAACTGGAATTTAAAATAAATGAATAGAGTTCACGGTTCAACAGTTTAAGTTTACACTATCGGTAAGCTGTTTAAACGATAATTAGAGTAGTGCACAATTATACGTCAATCAGAAGCTGATATTTTCTAAAGTGAATCTTGGTTTGTTGTGAAAGAATTTTATGTAGCCAGGTATCACCATACTTTTTCGTAGATTATTCGATGACACCCGACTCAAAACTACTTTTTATTGTTGGTATGTATTAACACTTTTATAGCTGGTGGTAAAACTAAAGTTCAATTTTCAACTTACATTTAAAGTCAATTGTGGTAAGCAATGTTAAAGTTGCAAACATTAACTGGACCAAGCTTTCATTTAGTTTTGATTAAGTGTTTATGAAAATCGCGTTTGTGACTACCGGTAGGTCAGCAGCATGACGAAAACTCCCTCAGTGGCCACCGGTGGCTCACGTCGCAGTCTAAGTATTGTGTCCCGCTTGAAGTCCTCAGCCAAGCATGTTCGACCACCTGGCCCAATTGGATCAGTGCTTTGACGTAATGATTTATAACATAAGATTTTTGACGATATTTTTCGAAATATGTCACTTCTTCAATTGGTTTTATGTTGGCGTATTTAGTCTGTTAAAAGTTTTTTGTCGCAATACTTCAACATCAACTGCTACTGTAAATCTTGGATCCTTCAATTACTTCATTAATTCTGACATTCCGTTAACTTACACGAATTCAACTGCAACAGAAGTTTGGTATCAAAGACCCCTCGTACTTTTTGCGCGAAACCTTTAGAAGAGCAAAAGTTGAGGTAAATTTTTACGATGACACTAATTTTATACAACTTTGGTTAACCGTTGCTCTCTCTCTCCCGTCCCTCACGGACTAACATATCCCCTTCAGCAAACAACGTCGAAGAAATATCGTGCCCGGTAATCTATAGAGCGACCCTGCATATTTGCGAAGAGAGAACGACCCACAACATAAGTGTTCGATGGCCTAACTTTATTTGAGCTTCACCTGGTTTTGGGCGCCAAATCTTGGTTTTGGGCGCCAACGAACAGAGTACCATTGAGCAGCAATCGGGGAGATCGCTTGCAGGGGCCGAAATTTCTAATAATTTCAAACGTCGTAGTGGTTCATCTGGCAGCGTGAGTCCACTTGGAAATCTTACGTTGTTAAATGCATCGCTACGACGGCGTTATAGCTGGCAGCGTAAGTCCTCTTAGAAAAACTTACGCTGCTAAAGTGATCGCTGCAACGAAGTAAATTATTCGAGAAATAACTCTTGAAGTATTTCTCAAATTTGAGAGAATGATGAAGCGCATCACTTTCATTTTAACCTGATGAGAAATTAGGACAATTTAAACGTTCTTGAAATGTCCCCTCTTTGATACCGCAAATCTAGTCAAGTGTTCACGCAACGATCGAAGTATATTTCTTGTAACATTGATCGAAAAACTCAAGTTGATTCAAACTTTTAAGACATCTTTAACCGAAAGAATGAGCTTCTTCATGATGAAAATGTCTCCAAGTTTCTCTTTATACTAAATAGATTTTATGATTCGTTAAATAGTTTCGAAACAAGCATGAATTAACATAAACTATGAGAACAGCACAAATTTCCCGTCTTTATCTTTTTGTTTCATTGAAAATGCTAAAGTGTGTAATTTCTCAGTGAAATGCAGACAAGAGTATTTTTGTACGGCTTTCAAATTTGTATATAAAATTTAGAACGTATTTTCAATAAATAGATAAATACATATGCAATGTGTATCTACATTAGAGTTACTTGATCGATCATTACAATCGTATTTCTGTGCAAGTTTGAGAGGTGCAGGGAGTTATACACGGCGGGTGCACACTATAGGTACAGGGACTAGACAAATGGTCATGAATGTAGGTACTTGGGGACAACAAAGGTTGATTCTCTCCATGAACAGGAATTGGAGCTGCGGAAGGCATTCCCCTTTGCCGATCAATAGGCATTCCAGTCTGCATGTCCAACGTCCCAAATCCCCCGTTTGCCTGACAAGGCAAATCAAGACCTCCGGAATTTCCTTGGCAACTGGAATTTCCTTGACAACTACCTGCCAATTCTTGGCAACATTGCCCACATTCTCCCGGCCTCAGGAGACGTTGTGGTGCATCACAGAATGCTTCTAAAGTCTCCATCGTCGCTGAGCTTTGGTGTGATGGAGACATGCTGGACGGCACTGCTCTGCCGTATCTAGGCCTTATTTGGGTCTCTTCTTCTACTATAACCACGCGCTTTTTCTTTTTCCGTTTCTGCCTGATGAACACCCAGACTAGAACGTTGATGAGCAACAACGTACAACCCAATCCCACTGTGACCCCTAATGCCGTTGCATACGGAAACACCATTTTTCTTCTCACGCTTATTTCCTTGCGTTCGAGGTTAAAATTTGCGTCGTCGATAGTTTGCACTGCCACGATCACGCTCGTGTTCACGTCCACGATGTCAGCTGAAAACACATTCCCAGAGTGTGTGTCTTCCGCCGACACATTGATATTATCGTGCACTCTGATGGCGTGTTGTAGGACATCGTCACCCTCTCCAACGGAGTTGGATGCTGCAGTGGTCACGACAAACAGAAAAGATGGCCAAGTCGACAACGGAGACAAGTATTCTGTCTTGATGACCCATTTAGTAGGTCTCGATCTCACCAAGCCTGAATACGTCTGGGAGTTGTCGTCCGGGAGTCTGTGGAAAGTCGAGTCTGCCCCGTACCTCGCTCCGATCAACTCGAGGGAGGGTAACAGCCAAGTCCAGAGGGCAACTTTTCCAGCTCTGTAGTGGTCCTTTTCGCTGGCTCCTGTCACACCTGCAAAACACGGTAATACGAAAGAAATGTTAACTTATTTAGTACGCGTAGGAATTTATTTCCGGTTACGTAATACAAATCATACGATTAGAAATTCATTTCAGCTCAAATGATATTAATGTGACCTTTTCGCTGGCGAAAGAACGTATTACGAAAGAAATATTAGCTTATTTCGTAAGCGTAGTAATTTGTTTCAGCTTACATGATGTAAATGTGACGATCGCCTACTAGTCTAGCGCATAAAAAATTCATTCTCTATCTATCGAATGATTAAAAAGTTAGGGGGAAATTTCAAGTAAATGTTATTTTTAAGGTCAAGTGCGCTTCTTTCGTCAATTTATGGTCTTTTAGGCAATGTTTTTAACTTCATTGGCCATTTTGAAAATGGGAAGTTCAGAATTAACATTTCCCCAAAGAAGGAAGGACATTAGATATCACCGTTTTCATTGTACGATTAAAAACAATTTTGAAACAATCATTTAAGTTATTTAGCTCATTTTGAGTTTTTTGTGAAGGTCAGAAGAGTTTTGAATAGCTTAATTGTTTTAAATAAAAGTTCCATAATAACACCCAGTTGCTTGTATACGTGATTTTTCGTCTGTGCTGAGTCTTAGAACGGTATCTCGCATCATCTGGTTATCGTTCATCAATCAAAATCTGAAGAAAGTTTGAGAACGCTAAATTTTAGGTCTAAAAAACTATTTCTTTCATTATATAGCAAAATCATCAAGTAATATTACAGAAAAATTCTACACTCATGCGTTGAGCGTTAAAAATAAGAAATCATGAAAGTTGAAAGTCATGAAACGACTTGTTGTGCATCTAACAGTGCTTTCATCATCTTTTATTAGATAGACCACATGAAAATTGATACGCTAGGGAGGGTTTTGCTTTGAGCATCTTTGATAAAAGTAATTGTGAGTAACAGTCTCGTGGACTCATGTTTACAGGCAACATTCAAGCAGGCAATATCTTGGCTCAAAACTATGGTCGCTAAGATAGGTAATGATTAGTACCGCCTACTATCGCTTTTTAACACCCTGGTGTTGATGGGATCCGATGGTATACGTGGAGGGAATTTTATTTATAGATTAGATTAGATTATTAGTTAGTTTAAGCCTCCCTATCCGCAACAAAGGCAATCCAAAGAGAGGAAGGAAGAAGGCACCATTTAGTATGGAGTTAAGGGAACGCGGAATCTATGCAGAAAGGGCATAGAAACAGTAAGATATGAAAGAAGTTCATGAAACAAGATCAAAGTTGAAAAAGAAAGTAGTTGGTACTGAAAAAACAGGACAGCAGTGAACCGAAAAAAAGATGGTCCTCAACATAACAAAACACATTTTATTTCAACAAAAAGAAGGCCTACCTAACTTTCAGCTCGGGCCCTCACATTGTCCCCCTGGGAGCGCTAATTCCCATAGATACAATATTTGTATCCCCCTGAGGGGAGGAATTTTGTTTATACTCCTGACAGACCCATAGTCACAAAGTCATTTTTTATAAACACTTAATGAAAACATAATGAGAGCACGATCCAGTTAATGATTGCTGTTTTAAAAATTGCTTTCTACAGTTGACTTTAAATTTGAGTTGAATATTGAACATCGGTTTATCCCTTAGCGGTTAACGTGTTAAATCGTGTCGCGTTTTACAACGTGTTTGATGAGCAATAAGAACAACAGAGAAGAGGGAAACAACGTCGAAAAAAAAGTACGCCAAACATTTTTCCAGAATACGCCTAAGAAAAACCTCAGTGACTTCTCCATTGGGAGACTGTGTTAAACCGTGCGGCTTACGCAGCAATAGAGCATTTAGCCCAAATAAGACATGATAATTCCGACCAGCTCGCCCAGGTGCAGCGCGCATCGTCACAAAGATCTGCATGCACCATTGATTTTCACGAGCCTTTTGTGTGTGAGGACGTTGTTGCCGACATAATCCAGGGCTTCGCAAAAACAATAATGCCGCGGCATCTGCATCGAAATTTTTTCCACGCGCAGTGCGGAAGTCGTTTAGATAAGCACCCGCTTCCGCACCATGGTTATCTTCGAGACAAAAGTGTCATGGCCGCCATAGCTGGCGCTGTTGTGAAGGCGTTCGCTGCGTAAACTACGCCTGCAATGACTCTTTACAGCACGCGTTGTTCACATTTGGTTAAATATTTTCTCGATTGAGAGTAAGATAACATTCTTTCTCCGTGCGGAGATATTCTAAAATTTGGCACGACTCAGAACTGAAAACGGCTCTTCACTGCCCCCCCTGTGTTGTTCACTTTGGGCTAACTTTTGTCTCGAATGAAAGAAGGAAAACTTTTCTCACTGTTGATGCCCTAAAATTTCGCATGACTCTAAAATAATAAGGAATTCAAGGTGCACGGTGTTTCTAGACCAAATTATAGAATTACCGTATTCCGACATACTTGGTTCGAATTTCAAACTGGAATACAATGCGAGCGAATGAGGGTGCAAATAAAATTCTCAGTTTCAATGAACAGGTCTAATTTAGATTCCGTTTCTTTAATTTATGATCTGCCAACTTTAATGTGAATGAGTGTTCTGAACGTCTATGTACAACATCTAAAGGAACGCATTATATACATACATACTTTCGACCGTTGACTATACATTTCTTGCAATTTGTAAACATTGAAAAAATGAATACTATTTCAATACCATATCTATTGATTGAACTGCCGGTATTTCGCACGTGCAAAAACACCTTTAATCAGTACTATTACTTTTTAATGGTAAATTAGTACTTAAATCTTTCAGCGGATGTTACAGCGAAAATACATGCTTTTCAATAAATAGAAAGTAAAATATGTTTTGAAGTGCAAAGGGTATGCGAAAGTGAGACTTGGGCGGCTTATGACTGTGATAATGTTCTGACACACAATTTTCACACCTCTGGTTATAATTTTCAAGTCTTAAACATAGGGTCGTGTTGTATAATAGTGTTTAATTTTAAGGAAGTGCTGTTTATCTTTCTGAGATAATTCTTGCATATGCCAAATTTTCAGATGCCAGTTTTTCTCGATTATTTATATTGATTTATACAAAAACGGTATATGACTAATTCGACAAAATTAGAGCAACGAGAATACTGCTAAGAAATGTGGCTCGAAATAACGAATAGTTTTTCATCCGTTCATTCCTCCGTGTCTCGCACTGGAGTGCCACTCATCTCCGCATTTTCGGTTCTCAGAAAAGAGTGAGGAATAACTGCAGTCTAAGGAAGCATCGCGCAAAACATCGATGCAGCCAGCGGTGGGGGCACGGTAATTTGTTGAGATAAGCCTTGACTGAGCCTTGAGCTTCTGAGATAATCTCCTCTTTTATAATGACGCTCTTCTGTTCTCTTCTGCTGAAAATGACGGGTCAGGGCCTTCAATATGATGCTGAACTGTTCTCTTCTGCTGAAAATGACGGGTCTGAGCCTTCAATATGATGCTCTATTGTTCTCTTCTGCTGAAAATGACGGGTCTGAGCCTTCAATATGATGCTATATTGTTCTCTTCTGCTGAAAATGACGAGGCTGGGCCTTCAATATGATGCTGAACTGTTCTCTTCTGCTGAAAATTACGGGGTTGGGCCTTCAATATATCCCATTTTAGATGAAATTAGCGCTACTGACAATGCTGTGCCCAGAGATTGCTTTGGTGACGTACCTGCTCATCATGATAAACGTTTCAGCAAGGCCCCAGTATTAAATGCTGCGTGCATAATTTTCTGTACTTTTTGAATATTAAAACTCATCCATAATCAAAATCATCGTATTCGCGATATTGGGACTGGGAGACGTTAGGTCGAACTTATTACTATGCTGGTTACCTCGTATACTGTGGAAAACGATAGGAGAAAATTTTAGTAAAAATACGCTGCAGTTCATAAAACTAAATTACTTCGGAATAGAAATTTGGAAAGAATAAAAACTTCCTACGCAATGACGGTTTTTAATCTTGTAAGTCTGTCTATAATATATTTTTTACTAAATCCTGCAATTTTTAGTGCAGAACAACATTAGCAATAGCAATTATTATTAAATCTACCAGCTCATCTTTACTTTCCTTACTGTGCTGTAGTCTGCAAATTTTGCACACAAATGCAGAACAAAATTAACAATAACAGTTATAAAATCGTATAATTCATCTATAATATTGTTACTATACACTAGCCTGTAAATTTTGCAAGCAAATGCAGAACAACATTACCAAAACTCAATGCGTGAGTCATTATGTTCATGTGCTTATAGGTTACAGACGCCTTCGCAATATTGCTCACAGAAGCTGGCTCTCTGCCAGTCTGAGATGTTCCCACCATCTATTTTTCACTCATTTCTTCCTTCGACGTATCTGTGTACTTGGAAGCATCTCAAACTAACGCGGCAGTTTGAGCGCGAGATTAACTTTTAGAGTTATGATATAAGTGTGTAGGTCAATCTTTTATCGAAGATTTGATTTAATGTTTCATAATAAGGTGGGTTCTTAAAAAATTAACAATTTTGTGTACTTTTTTGTAAAAAAATTTATATCTACTGTGTAGCTAGTATGCATGCTTTGTGTTCACATGCTAGTTAGTATGTGTTATATATCTACATGTGTTCTGGTGGCAGCTTTTCAAGTTTATAACTCTAAAATTGTCAAATGACATTTGGGTCCAAATTGTTACGAACTTCTGTGCACAGATTTGCCAAACAGACTCAGAATGTAAAATCATGACAGGAGTCAATCATGACAGTCACTGGAGTCAATTCGCGTTAACACCACAATCTAGCGCACAGTTACCTGGTCTATTATGAAACTACTCATTGAAACATGTGATGCATCCACTCAAATAGTTTGAACAATGAAATTTGGGTTTCTATAGTTTTCTACAAGGTTATTTGGAAACATCACATTTACACATTTTCAAGTAAACCTCATTTTCTTATTTACAAGATTATTTGCAACCACAAGTAACATCCCCACGTTTGCTACAGGACTGGATCGCGTATTTTCTACGCTATGCGAGAGCACGTTTGCTTCGAAAATAATACTCTCCTGGTATCCACTACAAGCACCTTGAGTCCACGAGTCAAGTGTTTTTAACACTTGCCCAAGTGAAGATGACTCCGCTGTGTGGGCCGGGATGCTTGGTATCCCTTACATGCACTACAAATCTGCAAGCCTGCAAGCCTGCAAGCCTGCAAGCCTGCAAGCCTGCAAGCCTGCAATCCTGCAAGTCTGCAAGCCTGCAAGTCTTCAAACCTGCAAGTCTTCAAGCCTGCAAGTCTTCAAGCCTGCAAGTCTTCAAGCCTGCAAGTCTTCAAGCCTGCAAGTCTTCAAGCCTGGCCTACAAGCCTGCAAGCCTACAAGCCTGCAAGCCTACAAGCCTGCAAGCCTACAAGCCTGCAAGAGTTCTAAGCACTCACCCAAGTGAAGATAACTCCGCTGTATGGGCCGGAAGACCGGCCAGCGAGGGATGTGGTACGGGAGGTTGTCGATCCTGTACCCCGAGTCTTGACGCAGCCAAGAGTTCGGGTTGCTGTGAGGGAACGGAGAATGCTGGGATTAGCCTACAACAATGACGATGGAATTTCAAATGCCGAAATACCTTTACTTTAATACTTTGATGGCCGTGGGTTAGACTGAACTTCAATATTCGAATCTAATGTGAATAAGTTTCAGTGGACAATATATAATAACATCACCATTAACACTTTGATTCCCCCTCGTTAAACTGAACTTCAATATTCAATTCTAATTAAAGTCACTTTCAGCGCACAACATTAAAAAGACCACGATTTAATGGATCGTGCCTTCATTTAGTTTTGATTAAGTACGCATGAAAATTAAGTTCGTTATCACCTTAACCGTGTTATGATAATCGCGGCATTTAACGTGTTTACACGTTCACAGAGTTTACACGGTTGTTCACGGTTGGTTTGGTTAAGTTGTAAATTGCAGAGCTGGAAAATCGACTTTGCTGCTCGAATACATTGTATCTTTTCTAAGATATATAGAAATACAATTGCACGATAACATTTTACCCGGTATGACAACAGTTATTCCTGTGAGAGGTCTCGAAACAGTTGAATTGCCATTCATTTATACCGGTACGTAATTTACCTAGTTGTACACATATGACCTAATACGCGAAGAACGGGCTAAATGCCCATGTACCAGTAGGTTCTTCTTTTCATCCCAAAATCGAGATTTCAATGATAGGATTTCTTCGTACCCGCGGTTAAAATCTTCCCGTACAAGGTAATTCTTCTTTTAGCCCCAGAAATGAAATTTCCATGGAATTGGACATTGTACAATTGTACTTGAGATGTGATGAGATGAAGTAGAGTAAAAATAGGGATAGAGAGTGCGAAATTACTGCAGAGGAAAGGCAACGCTTTTAAATGATTGTTGTATGACAGATCCTATGATCGATTTTATGATTTCACTTTTGCATGCTGGTGAGTCAGTAGTAATTGATAAAGCAGTTAATAGCCTGAAGATAGCAACAGACAAATTCACGGAAGCAGAAGTTGGTTTTCAGTTAGTTTCGAAACCAATTTTACGGAACAGATCTTACGGCAGGTACTGAATGTGTGACTCGAAAAGTGTTTATGAACAAGAAAATAAATAAAAATATTACATTCATGTTACTGAAAATATTTCTCGGGCCTTCAAAGTTTCACAGTAGAAAAACTAAAAATTACTGAAAGAAAAACATGGAGAAACGTCCCTGTCACTGGATTCTTCAGTCTAACTTTTACGCAAGAGCATCGATGATTTTATCAGCAGCTGAGGTGTAGTCTGCACTGGTGATCTAATATAAAAAATTCTCCTCTAAAAAAGTCAGACTGGGTAGAAGACCACTAAAGCAGATATCAGAATAAATATCAAGTGCCACGATAGGTACTGAAGATATTTAGATTATTCCTTTAGTATACAAGTCGTCGAGAAATCCCTTTCTCTCCAAATTTGAAGCAAACAAAAGACCTGAATTTCAGCATGAATAGATTCAATGGAAATATTTCCACAAGCAAAATAAATTTTTACCCTCACCGGAACAAGATTACCCTAGCATCCAAGCACCTGGTGAAGCGGCAAAGCCTTGTTAATTAAATGGATTGTGCCTTCATTTAGTTCTGATTAGGTTCACTTGAAGGATTTCAAAAGATTTTAACAGCTGGTATAAAGAAATTAATCATTGAAATCTCATTTTTGTGTCAAAAAGCGGAACCTAATCGTTCTTGAACATTGTAATTACTACTATCAAACGACCAAAAGTTCAAATTTTTGGTTATGAAGAAATCCATGTATGCATAATTCAGACGGAAGATGACTGACTCCTAATTAGCTAAGGTCACGCTGTTCTGAACTTACGGACCTTCAAATTTTATTTTTCATCAGTTCACAGGTGTTCAAAGTATAAATTGTCCTTCGAGGAAAGTTATTTTGTCAGCTTATCGCAAGCACTCGAATGGAATATTCTTTATGGCTAGCAGCATTACTACCTCCGCGGCATTTTTTAGTACTGTCTATAATCAGCATGGGAGAATTAAGTCATGATCTGTAGCCTAAGCTAGTTAATTAACTTTTATAATTACATGTACGTATTTAAGACATCAGAGATGATGTTTAGCAGGGTACGCTTCCTGTTGCGATTTTCAAAGCGATTTTTTCCAGTAGGTTTGTTCTCAATTGTAGCGGCGATAAAAGCATTTTTCCCTCTCTCATCTCCAGACAGTGTGGACATAAAACATAAAAGGTATCTTCAGTAAAGTTCTCACCAAAGCCTCCGTTGATCGTTCTAATTATTGTTTCTTTTAGGTTTGGTATTTTTTCTTCTGGCTCGATTAATCGAATTCCGACGTTGAAGAAGTCAGGCAGTGTCCCGGCAAAGATGGCCTTTGGTGATGGAATTTTTTCCTAGTTTCGATCAATTTCTTCTTTTTAAAAAGAGCTGTATGGTTTTAAGGTGATTTCCGCCATGAACAAACTCAGGAGCAGTTGAGCTTTTTTCATGTAGCTGGATTTCGGCTTGTACTAAGTTCAAGTTCGGCCTGTACTAAGTTCAAGAAGCAAATA
>JACJUY010001145.1:44071-55828 GCA_014220935.1 Platorchestia sp. MABIK
CTAGGATGACAAGGACAATTTCACTGCTGTTGAATGACTTTAAGGAAGCCAGAGAGGCAAGACGTTGTTGGGATATGATCGAAAATATTCAAGCAAGACTCTTTATAAAATTCGATATCAAGCTTACCCTTAGCACGATTGCCTGACAAGAGTTCAACATATGCAAAGATTCAATACGCAGTGTACTTATAAGCTTGAAGGACAGCACTGAACAACCGACACAAAATGTTCATTTCTGTGAAGTTACTGAAGTTGCTTCCGAATAATTTTGTCATTCGCAGGAGATGGATAAAGTTCTGGCACTAATTTTCTATTTGAATTGATATATTGTAATAACATATATTCTTTTCTTTGAAATAACTTGAATACCAAAATACCATCTAAATCTTTTCAAGTAATCTTCCACTGTGTATTATAATTAGTCAAATCTGTAATAAATGTGCCGATGTTGTCAAGCCATATTCTGGGAGCAACACAAAATAGAGTTGCCTAAGCTGCTCAAATTTACAATTTCTCACACTTTGAGTCGGTTCTACAAATTCCGAACTACAGGAGATCGTCCTCAAAGTGATCGCTCCTGATTTTGTGGTCCCTCGTGTATCACAATAGTTAAAGTAAATGATTGATAAAATCCTTCAAAAAATTAATGAAAAGCTTGAACAAAGAAAATAATGAGATTGAACACCATAGAGTTCCTTTGACACCATCGTTCTTGTTTCCTTGATGAAGATTTCATACTATTTAGGAGAAATACTTCACTGTTGAAGCACAGTCAGACTGAAAGTGAACTGATAAAATACCACTCTACCCAGGTGTCTGAAATGGGTACCGGTCTTCGACCGGGGGAAAGCGTCATGGCGTCCTGGTGTTAGTTATAAGGCATTTGAAAAACCAATGTAAAAGGTGATATGTATCATGCTTCAATTGGAAATAAAGCATCCGTAGATGCCGATGTTTGTTTGTTTTGGGCAAAAATTTTCATCTCCATCATGACAATTTTCCAAATTTTCAATCCCGTTTCAATCATGGTGTGGGATGCAATTTTCGGTAAAAGAATAAATTCTTTTGTTTTCATTCACCGGAGTAAACAGCAGTTTATGCGGGTGGCAAGTTCTGATTGAAATTTCAATAGACGCTACACATTTGAAAATTTAGCTGTTCTTTTTTGAACAGATCAGCGTACTCTCTCACTCGTTAGGCACAACTTAGCAGTAAAATCAAGACAATTTTTTCAAGTTTTTATACGGGAATGTGTCTTTCTTCACTGTCTGATATTTACCAATAATGTTATATTTTTATGGACTCTAGAGTCTAAAGCCTCTGCTCTATCCGACACTACAGCTGAAGCGCGTTCTTTAGAAGGCCAGAGGAAAATTCCTCAGAACATGCGGCCTAATGCGGCAAAGAGTTTTCAAGGCAGCGTCGAGCGTGCAACCCATGCTGAAGAGGGGCACGTCGAATGAAACTTGGTGAAAAAATAGGAGATGATTTTAATGTTAATTTAGGAGTTAATTTAGGAGTTCTCGCCTAAACAAAAATTGCATCCGTTGTTGTATTAATCCAAGAACTTTGCCTGCTCTCTGTATTCGTGAAAGATACCCATGACTTACACAACTGTCGAAAATTCAACACGTTACTGGAAGTTTTTTTTCTTATTTTTCCGATTGCATTTCCTAATACGCTTTTAAGGCCAATAAGTTCTTAAAAAGGCCAATAACGAAACATAATTAAAACTTTGTCTCAAAGAACATCAGGAAACAACGCTGCACTTTCCTCCGTTAGCACCGGTTCTACACGACAGAACTGCGTAAAGGGGCGAGCAGTATAGGTCTGGAGGAGACCTGCACTTAGGGGAGGTTTTTCTGGAACTTCTGAGCTTTATCCATCACTCTTATTGTGCGGCAGGAATGAATTATTCAGCCCATCCACAGAAGCAACGCTTTGTCGTGGCAGAATGCTGTTTTTTCCGAAGCGATGGATTTTTTTGATAGATTTCAGCTCTCGTATACAAAAATTTGAGGGTAGGATGTTGTTCTGTTTTAAAATTAGAGAACGATCAGTAGCTGCAGGCAATTTCATGTGAGTGATAGCGGTCTTGAATGCTTAGAGTCAGTTGTCAGTTCGAATTTTTCTATAGAAACATTGTCATACGATCCTTCTTCTCTTTTTGCACCGTTACTTTTCGTTCACGCATCTGATGTCTTAGCTATAATTAAGCCCTCTTACTTGTGCTTTACTCTACTTTCATGTTCAAACTTTCAGGATCTAATTTCAAGACTTTCTATTCAGGTTCGAATTTCAGGATTTTATTTTCAGGTTCGAATTTCAGGATTTTATTTTCAGGTTCGAATTTCAGGATTTTATTTTCAGGTTCGAATTTCAGGATTTTATTTTCAGGTTCGAATTTCAGGATTTTATTTTCAGGTTTTAATTTCAGGATTTTATTTTCAGGTTTTAATTTCAGGACTTCATTTTCAGGCTCTAAATTTAGACTATCATTCAGGCTCTAAATTCAAGTTGCTATTCAGGCTCTAATTTCAGTATTTCATTTTCAGGTTTTAATTTCAGGCTGATATTCAGGTTCTAATTTCAGGCTATTATTTTCAGGTACTAATTTCAGGTTTTATTTTAAGACTTTTAGTTGAGCCTCTTCTTCAGGCTCTAATTTCAGCCTCTAATTTCAGCCTCTAATTTCAGCCTCTAATTTCAGCCTCTAATTTCAGCCTCTAATTTCAGCCTCTAATTTCAGCCTCTAATTTCAGCCTCTAATTTCAGCCTCTAATTTCAGCCTCTAATTTCATGCTCTAATTTCAGGCTCTAATTTCAGGCTCTAATTTCAGGCTCTAATTTCAGGCTCATATTTTCAGGTTCTAATTCAGGGCTCATATTTTGAGCCTGTCATAATCACGGTTAACATGCTGCTCAATGTGATCATTTACTAGCATGAAAAGATTAAAAAGTATCTCTAAAAGACTTGCATTCAAGTCTATTTCGATACAAACACCCTATGATTCTTATTTTACAATTTCATGATGCATTCAGCGAACACCTCCAGGGCGTTAAGAATGTAAATACTGAACTGATGGAATTCATTCAAACTGAGAGGCGGCAGATCATCCTTGAAGGCCTGGACATGCAGCGACGTCTTCGTGAAGATGACAGTCCTTTTAAATCATGCGCCTCGGTAACCTTGTAATATTAATGCAAGAGTATTTTTTGGAATTTCATAGCAAGCCTCCGGGCCGTACGACCTATTTTGCGATGATCCGTCTGGTTAAATTTTTTAACACTGAAAAGCTTTCTATGTCTAAAGTAACTGTATGGAAATATTATTTTAGGAAGTTAAATTCCAGTCTCCAGAACGTTTGAACATTCAAGAAATCATTTGCCGTTCAGCACTGAAAAACTCCTTCATGTCATATGTAAGTTGCAGGCAATGTAATTTCAGTGTTTGATTCCAGTATCCAGAACGTTTGAAGATTCAAAACATTATTCCACGATCAACACTGAACAACTCCTTAATGTCAAAAGTAAGTGGAGGGTAATGTAATTTTAATGAGCCAAATTCCGGTACCCTGAACGTTTGAGGATTCCAGACATAATTTCACATTCAGAAAGTGAAGACTTTCAGGAAAATTTCCTCTTTTCACAGCCTCTTGAAGCGTGTTTTAAGACTTTAGAGTGCATGATTAAATTGCGCTGATCTTCTCGGCGCACCTGACCGACCCTTGTCAAAAGTTTCTCCTCCATTAAGAAAATTTGCTGGCAATTTTCGTCTCGAACACGATTATGAAAGCAAAATGGAATGTGGGTTTGCGTTTTCATATCTTGCCTTTTGTTTTCTCGCAGCGCTGCAGTGTGGCGGTTGAGAGCTACTCGGGGGAAATCAGAGGGGAAACTGGCTTCATTTTTGGGATAATTGTCGCATTTGTGCTATCAAGGGGAACGAAATTCTCACTGGATTGACGAGCCAAAATGAGCTCAATTCGCTGAGACTTGCACCCTCTGTACCACCACACCTTGCTCATATGGGTGCACAATTCTCCTACTTTTCATATTATTGATCAGTTTGGTGCCAAAACAATGTTTGATTTTTATAATGGATGTTTGAAATTAGATTTCTCGATTTTTTAAATTCTTTTATAAGCGTAATATGTTTCCTTGACTAAACTAAACGATTTTCTTCCAGCGTAACTCCGTTAAGTTAACATTTTACATTACTATTGCATCCGTTTTTTTTTCTATCAGAAAATCACATGAAAAATGTTTTATGTTTAGTTTAGTTTATTAGTTAGCTTAAGCCTCCATATCAGCCACAAAGGCGATCCAAAGAGAGGAAGGAAGAAGGCACCATTTAGTATGGAGTTAAGGGAACGCGGAATCTATGCAGAAAGGGTATAGAAACAGTAAGTTGATAAATAAGATTATGAAACAAGATCAAAGTCGAAGAAGAAAGTAGTAGGTGCTGAAAAACAGGACAGCAGTGAACCGAATAAAAGACGGTCCTTAACATAACAAAAACATTTTATTTCGACAAAAAAGAAGGCCTGCCTAACTCTCAGCTCGGGCCCTCATATTTCCCCCCTGGGAGTTCTAATTCCCACAGATACAGTAGTTGTATCTCCCAGAGGGGGAAATGTGCTGTGTATTGTAAGAGTTTCATAAAGGCATAAATGCAGGTGCGGCAACAAAATCTATTTACATAACTTATGGGAAGGATGTATTGAATGAAAAAAAGTTGCAGATTGTTTTCTCGTTTTCGAAGCGGTGATTCCACTTGAAAAGATGAGCCAAAGAAAAATCATCCAAGAACACGTGATTCCGATCAGTTGAATGTTCACGTGTCCGAGAATCCTACTGTTGCCACTAGAGAAATTGCAAGACAGTTAGACGAGGCTCCTACAACTTACTTCTGATTTCCATTTGTTTCGAGAACCACAGAACCATTTTCCTGTAGTAGACTTAAGTTACGTTACCCACAAGAGAAGAGATCGAAAAAGAGTTGAATTCTTGGTTTAATTTTAAGCCTACAGAGTTTCACAAGTGAGGCATTTATAAGCTTGTTGAAAAGTGTTATCAGGCCATTAAAGGCAATGGAGAGTTGTTTATGAAGAAATATTCCCATGGCTATTGAATTATTCATTTTTACTCAAGATCTTAAATCGGACTTTACTTTTTGCACCAACCTGATACAACAAAAGCTTGTAATAAAAAGTACTATTGCCCTACTTATCACATAATTTACAACAAATGCGTGTTCTTAAAAATAGTAAACGCATATTTTTTCAATTATTTGGAATACACTTTTAAAATAATTCACAAAATTCACAAAAAATAATTTTACTTTAAAATGAGGCATAAAACTCGAGTATCAATAACGCCAATGGAGAAGATTTGAATCGAAAAAGGAATTGAGACTTTTCCGAACATAGGCATGTGATCTGAAAAATCAGATATTCCGCGGATAGTACACCTCTGCAACAATCGCACATTGCCTTTAACGCGTTCACCGCGTTTCTTCGGCTAGTAACGGTAGGTTTGGTTAGGTTGCAAGTAGCAGAAATGGAAAATTAACTTTACTACTAGAATAAACTTTTTTCGTCGTAATAAATTTAGAACAAATGCAGAACTACGCCTACCCATTGGGGAAAAACTGTAAAACTATCCTTATTCATTGGGGGATAGACTGCAGAACTACACCTACCCATTGGAGAAAACTGTAAAACTATCCCTACTCATTGGGGAAAACTGCAGAACTACACCTACCCATTGCGGACGAAGTTACTCCATAGCAAGACGGCGGCTTCGCTCACGTCACGCAAGGAGAGGGAGAGGTTGTGGGCTGGTGAAGACAACGGAGTTCCGAGCACTAACGACACCTCGTCCACAGCTGGGTCCTGAGGAGAGAGAGGGTGTGAGTGCTGTGCCGCCAAGTCAAGTGGGTTTGTCTCCGCTATAATGAGGGCAGGAAATTGCGGACTCGACTGAACTTAAAATAAGAATAAGACTTGTGAAAGAAAATCTTGAATAAGATTTTAGGAAAAAATCTTGAATGAGATTTTTCACACGACTTGAATACGTTTTTTGAAAGTAAATTTTGAATTAGGTTTGTATAGGATTTTTCAAACGACGTGAATACGATTTAAAAAATTCTTATTATATAGAACATTTTTGTGAAGGTTTCACTGTAATTTTTAAGCAGGTGTCGGTTAAATATATGGATTGATGCTCCATGTAAACTTGCTCGTAAATAAACAAAAATATACTATCCTTAGTCATTCGTATTCAGAAACGATTTGCTAATAGTTTTACATCCAAACTTATTCAGCGGGTCAATTGAAGCTTAGAAAATTGACTAACACTTTGACCGCGGCAGGTAAAAATTAAATTATATGTAACTCATATTTAAAGTCAAAATTGTAGTAAGCAATGTTGAAAATAAGAAACATTCGGTGGATCGTTCCTTCATCTAGTTTTAATTAAGTATTTTTAAAAGTTGAATTTGTGACTGCGGTACAGTCAACAGCATTATGAAAGTTCGTTCCTTCAATGACCAGCGGCGGCTCAGGTCGCTGTTAAAGAGTTGAAAACTTCGAAAAAACGTCCGTAAAAAAGCCTTAAAAAATCTTTTAAAGGAGCGTATCCGGTGAACTTTACGGCCATATCTTCTAAAGACGACCGTTTGATAGCCACACTCGTATCGGATTTCCTGCAAATCGCTCTCAAAGATTCATTATTAATTCAGTGTTTCATGTTCAACAATGGCAGGACATCTCAGGAAAACCCTGAACGTTCACACAAAGGGTGTCAGTTGAACTAGAGTTTGACATCTAATTGGAAAACAATATAGCTGTCTTCTAACTGAAAAACCATTTATCTCTCACCTAACTGAAAAACAATTCATCCGTCATCGAACCGGAATAAAGCTTTCATGTTTACAAAGCCCTGTGAGACTTCAAAACTGGTTTGTACAATGCTTTGTTGATTAGAAATTTGAGCTGAAATGAATGCTGTTCGTATAGCTTCTCTATGCGATCAAGTAAAACGCAATGGATTTTCAAAATCAAATAATGGGACACCTCAATTTATTCAATTTAACATATGTTACGTCAGGAGTTTCTACTCAAATTCCCTTCGTTCGTACTAGGCAGGGGATTTCATTAACTTTTTCTGATTCCTTGTGGTTCTTTCGTTTGTCCACGAATTTCCCAGATTTCTTTCCTTTCGATTTTTAGCACGGAAAACAAAGGATTACTTCAGCTTGGGGCTAAAATTGCAATATTATAAAGGAGAATATTGGATTTGATTAGACATAGTTACTTCTTTCAAATATTTATTAAATTCAAGTTCACATTTAATTTAGTTTCGAAATAAAATGTAACGTGAGACTTATCTAGCATACTTGCCAAAAAATCATCGATAACCTTTAAAAATGCTTTTTTGTAGTTTTCCTTTGGTAAACCTTGCAAAATACTGAAACTTAACCACTATGGCCTACATTAAGTTCAAAAATGTTTCTCTTAAAATCTTCCTAACGCTTCCCCCAAAACCTTTTTTGCGTGCAAATCAAGGATGGTATTTGTTGGGTCTCAAGTCAGCGCAGTTCTGAATTCGACAAAAAAATGCGTGAGAAAAATACGAGCATGGTCGAACTGGAATATTGGCTTGCTCTTCGCGATGTATTTCAAGAATTTTGGATAAGCTTGAAGGGTTTCTCATTTTTTGATGGCAGTATGGTGTGGCTGAGGGAAAATTCGAATTCAAAATCTTGCTTCCGTATTTCTTTGTGATCTGGCATTCAAGTCTCTAGTTTATCCAGGAAAATTCGCGAACATACGTCAGTTTTAACATTGAATTTGTTTTTCAGCTTACTATGAGCATTCGTTTCCTTATACGCACCTTGTTTAAATACGCATGACGAGGTCTTACAGATAAGGTATTGCATATCTGCCCAGCGAAATGTTGTACAGCAATTGAAAAAGAACTGACAGGAGTAGGATGAATGTGGCTGGGATGAATGTGGTTGGGATGAATGTGGTTGGGATGAATGTTGCTGGGAACGAAAATGTTAAATTTATACCAAATCGAAATTTCTTGCAAATGAAATTATATGGTTGCTTAACTCTAAATTTTTTTAAGTTATTTTGTTATTTTGCAAACATTTTTCTCTATTTCAAGTAAGCTATCCGAACATGTTCAAATAAGCATACAAATTATTTTAAGGTTGCAAATTAAATTAGATGGTCCTTGAACACCATATTTTCACAACTTAATTTTTAGGACGTTTAATTTTATTTTGAATGAACGATCCGTTAATAAAATTCTAAACTTTCAGAGAAAGTGATGCCATTGATGAAAACATGGTCAGTAATATTAAAGAAGTAAGCTAAGCCGCGCCAAAATTTCAGGGCTTATGAGAACATTTTCGTAAAAAATCCTAAAGTTTTTTCAATGTTTTTCATTAAGGTCTGTCGAACGTTTATCAATGGTACTTCCACAATTTTACGGTCCATAAATAAAGCCATTGTTCTTTATTAAATATTAAATAGCTTGTGGAATAAACTGTAACTCATTGCGGAAGGAAGAGCAATATGTGAAAATTTTAACTGAAAATATCTGCTTCGCGACCGATATTAATTTTTCACTCCTTAGCCAGTCCAGTTTTTCTCTCATCAACCAGTACACAAAATTCCCAATATTACCGCGAAATGATATTATAGCAAGACCAATTTGATTCGTGAAGACTTTAAATTGCGAATGATTTCATTCGGGGAAATGTGCTTTTATCAGGAGAAACTTGGGGCTACTTAATATTGAATATAAGATCTCTCGCTCACGGTAAAATGGGTCCTGAGAACAGTCATCCATTGGAAATAAATTCTCTTGTTAGATAAGAACGTATCATTCATCCTCGCTGTCGAAGTTTTTCAATAAAAACGAAGTGACTTTCTAAATACATTCGTCGATGCCCAATCTCTTACCTCGACTTTGTGGCATAAAATCAGTGCTCTGAATCAGCGACAAGTAAAGATCTCATAATCCATCCTCTCTCTTGTAATCGAGAAATATTTAAAATATAAATGAATTTGAGACGATTCCTTAAATTTGTCGATTTCCAGTCTCTCACCTCGATTTTTGTGAGATAAAACAAATCTTTTACTCGAGTACTAACCAAGAATGAGAATGTTTTCACTCAAGAACAAACCGAATATAAAAATACTTTCACTCATGAACGAATAAAATATAAATCAGACTTTCACTCATGAACAAATTAAACAAACTAGTCCCGGAAAATAGAGTAGGACAATCAAGAAGCATCTTATTAAAACCAAACATAAACGTCCTGGAAAACAGAATAGTACAAAACATAAACGTCTTGGAAAATATAGTAGTACAATCAGGAAACCTTTCATTAAAACCCAAACATAAACAAGTCCTGGATAAATAGTACAATGAGGAAGTATGGCATTACGTTTACCCTAGATGTTGTATTGAAGACGTAGAAGTAAACAGAAGAGTAGGGCGCCGCAGAGATCTGCACAGCGGTGGCAGATACGGGGGCGACCACCGAGGCGTCGTGAAGGGCCTGGTGAGTCAGAGCCCTCACGGACGTCGGGTGCTGCCGACCTGGCTGTGTCCAGTCTGTGTACTCTGCACTCACCGCCAGGAACAGCTCCTTTTTGGGATATAGAAACGCAACTTTTTAGAAAATAAATTGATTTTCAATGTTTTTAGAAAATTGAAACGAAAATTTTCAAGAAATAGATTAATAGTCTTGTTAGAGAATCGAAACGCAACTCTTCAGAAAATAGAAACGCAACTTGATCAGCACGATGGAATGGAGGTCTAAAACAGATTTTTAGATTTGTCTTTATGCAAACGCATAAAGCCAGAACTGTCAATGTAAGTCAAACTTCGTAAACGCATACTGCCAATACTGCCAATCTACGTCAAACATCACAAACGTATACTGCCAATCTACGTCAAACTTCGTAAACGCGTACTGCCAATCTACGTCAAACTTCGCAAACGCATACTGCCAACCTACGTTTGCGTTAGTAATTATTTAGCATAAGGAGCTTAATCTCACCCCTGCACTCTGCGCTCGTAACCTCGCTCTGCTGTAGCGCCTGTATTCACATTTCTGTTCGGTGCTGCACCACCCCAGCCATATAATTACGATGGGATTTCTGGAGCGAAATGAAGTCTAATCTCATTCACGCGTGATCACGTTCTCTGTGCCATGGCTAATTACAGTGGAGTGTGATGCTCAAGAAATCTCTAATTGCGCGGAAATATGTTTTGAGAAATTCTGCGAATAGTCGTATGGTACGAATCATTTCATGTTCATAATATCTTGCAGCCTGTGAACAGACGTACGTAAAAAAACAGACGTGAAGGACCGTTTGAGAACTCAAAATTCGTAGTTTGAACTGAAATAAAGAATGGTATTTACAAGTAACAGTTTGTAAACGTAAAATTCGTATTCGAGAAGTAATTGTAAGATTTTAATTAAAATTTGACTTCTTTTACCAGAGGAAACATCTGGATTGGTAAAACAGCTTCCAGAATGGATTAAAGGGCGTCTAGAAAATGTAGTGCTTACCTAACAAAGTGAGCTTTGTTGCCGCTAAATATCAATTGCACAACTGAATCGAAAAATTTGCCAGGTTATTGTACTCTCAAAATTTAAAGATCTATTTGACTGCAAATATTATTAGCATTGTATAGACTCCACAGGTACACTGTTGACCACAATCAATGCTGTGTATAAAACGAAATGCTCAAGAAGAAAGGAAGAAAGAAAAACCGTTTATTTCCAAAAAAAGTAGATACATGAGATGCATGACAACATATTGGGTTTTAGAAATTTCCTAATATTAGACATCCTCACACAAACGTTACCATACGAGGCGTAATAATAGACAAATTATACGAGGTGTTCTAATAGACAAATTATACAAGGTGTACTAATAGACAAATTATACGAGGTGTACTAATAGACAAATTATACGAGGTGTACTAATAGACAAATTATACAAGGTGTACTAATAGACAAATTATACGAGGTGTACTAATAGACAAATTATACAAGGTGTACTAATAGACAAATTATACGAGGTGTACTAATAGACAAATTATACGAGGTGTACTAATAGACAAATTATACGAGGTGTACTAATAGACAAATCAAACGAGGCGTCCTAATAAACAGACTATACGAGGCGTACTAATAGACAAATCAAACGAGGCGTCCTAATAAACAGACTATACGAGGCGTACTAATAGACAAACTATACGAGACGTACTAATAGACAAACTATACGAGACGTACTAATAGACAAACTATACGAGACGTACTAATAGACAAACTATACTGGGTCAACAGTGAATACTGAGAGTATTTTGAGCTATTCAGGAGACAATGCATTAAACATTGCATGTGAGCGAAAATGCAACCTTAAAGCATTGAATTTAGAACACCATGAGCTTTTACTCGGAGAAAAACTGGTATTTGTGCCACCATGATCGAAGCCATTCATAAAATTAGAGAATTAAAAAACGTCGACCCAAGAATGCTCACGCAACTAGTGCACTGATATTTGTGAAATGCGGTGAATTTCTCAAGAAATACGTCAATTTTTCAAAAAATCTACAATTAACTTATGACGACGTAGATTGCGTGAAAAATATATATCAGTACAATCAGCGTAGTTTTGCTGATGCTAAACTAGAGAACATTTAAAATCGCTTTGA